>NW_020869876.1:467975-472975 GCF_003789085.1 Penaeus vannamei
GAAGGAAGGAAGGAAAGGAAGGAAGGAAGGAAGAAGAAAGAAAAGAAAGAAAGAAAGAAAGAAAGAAAGAAAGAAAGGAAGGAAGGAAGGAAGGAAGGAAGAAGGAAAGAGAGGAGGGAGGGAAGGGAGGGAGGGAGGGAGGGAGGGAGGGAAAAAGAGGGGAAGAAGGAAAGAAAGAAGAGACAGAAGGAAAGCCATCTTTTTATACTTACTGTATATAGAGACGTTCTTTCAGAGGTAATAGAATGCTTAGGATGGAGTTGTTAATTGCAATTGCCGTTCACAAGTTCACCTCGCTTTCGATTATTGATATGCAAAAGGCGTTACCCTCCTCACCTTTTCTCTCTTTCGTACCCCCTCACCTCTCTCGTACCCCCTCACCTCTTCTCTCTCCCACCCTCTCCCATCAGTCCCACCTACTATCCCGCCCCCTCTCCCATACTTCCCCCTCCCTCTCCTTACACCACCTCACCCCCCCCCTACCTCCCTCAAGCCTTACACCCCTTCCCTCCTCCCCCTCCTCCTCCCTCTCCCCCGAGTTTGAAAACTACCTCGGAAACTTTCTCGCCCCTTTTTTTTCTTCATCTTTTTTTTAACTCTCTCTCGGCTGTTTAAGTTTCAATGGGTTCTGAAGAGGTACACGGAGGCCTTCGCCGTCTCCCCCGCCAAGTGTCACGCTACAGACTTGGATCCTGTTTCACGCTTTTTGGATTCGCCTTTTCACTCGGCGCGACTGATGGGTTTGGATCCTGTTAACGCGAGTTTTGTGTCATTTTTGGGAGAGGAAGGAAAGGGAGGACGCGATCGATTATCATTTTTGCCTCGTCGCGTTTGTGTGTGTGTGTGCGCGCGCGCGCGTGCATTTGCATGTGTAAGTGTGTGTGGTGTGTGGTGTGTGTGTCTGTGTGTGTGTGTCCTGTTCTGTGTCTGTGTCTGTGTCTGGTGTCTGTGTGTGAGAGAGAGAGAGATTGTGTATGTGAATGCGTGTTTTATCAGTCAGCGTGTTCATGCTGTTATGTGCCTACCCCTCGTGTTACATGCGTACGTACGTGCGTGTCACCAGGGCATGTGTGTATTCAGATTGCCAGAAACGCAAAGAAAGGGAAACCAGAGAGAGAGAGAGGGGGTGAGGGAGATAGGGACAGAGACAGAAACAATTACAAATGCACACACACACGCGCACACACACACACCACACACACACACACACACACACACACACACACACACACACAACACAACAGAGACAGAGAGAGAGAGAGAGAGAGAAGAGAGAGAGAGAGAGAAGAGAGAGAAGAGAGAGAGAGAGAGAGAGAGAGAGAGAGAGAGAGAGAGAGAGAGAGGCGCTTGTTTAGCCTCGTGGTTACGGTGGCCGAGCGTGGCTTTATTGCGAGGAAACCCCCGGCTCATGATAAGCTTGACTCGCTTCATTGTGGGCGGCTCTTGCAGCGTTTGAGGAAGTTTGCAGGGCGGGCGACAAAGGCGTATTGATCACATAACCTTACGTAACGTGCCAGGAGTGGAGTGGAAGGAGTAGGGGGAGGAGGGGAGGGGTAGGGGGAGGGGCAAGTGGGGTAGTAAGGGTAAGGGGGTAGGTAGGGAGGGACGGGTAGAGGTTAGGGGGGAGGGGTCGTGGATGGGGTATGATTGGAGTTGTGGGTGGAGGGGGGTAGGAGATAGGGATTTGGGGGCCGGTGGAGGGGAGTGGATAGGGGGGGGGATGGTGGATGGACGAAACTGCTGCTGCAAAACAGGTCTCCCTCCTGAACCAAGTGCCGTAATTGTGCGGTTATTCAGATAGAGTTTTGATAGCGGTAAGTGGATGATAATAGCCAGGTGGCCCGGTGGGTATGCGAGGCTGGGGGGAGGGGAGGTGGAAGGGGGGGGAGGGTGCCCGGCGTTGGACGTGGCTCCTGCACACCTGACGGGCTTTTGAGTCTCCAGACGGCTAACGAGGCTGTGGCTTTCTGCAGGTGAATTGGCTGTGGGTTCGTTCTCTCGCTTGGCGGAGGGAGGGCATTTGGGCACCGGGGCGGGTCACGACGATCTTTCTATTTGTTTTCTCTATGTCGTCTCTCTCTCTCTCTCTCTCTCTCTCTCTCTCTCTCTCTCTCTCTCTCTCTCTCTCTCTCTCTCTCTCTCTCTCTCTCTCTCTCTCTCTCACTCACTCACTCACTCACTCACTTCACTCACCCACTCTCCCTCTCACCCTCCCTCTCTCCCTCAACCTCTCCCACTCTCACCCTCTGAACCTCTCCCTCTTTCCGTCCCCCTCCTTTCTCTCCCTGTCGTAACCTCTGGGGGTTCACAGGCGCCCATGTCTTCGTACGTGTTTTTTGTCTTGTGTCCTTTTTTGTTGGAGGCGTTTCGATTTTTTGTACTTCTGTGTAGACTTTTAGAACGGTGTGATAGGTGTGGGGGTCGATGGAGATGTGTGCGTATCTCTGGGTATATGCACACCCACACACACAAATACACACAGACACATATACTTGCGGTTCTGTATATATGTGTGTGTGTGTGTGTGTGTGTGTGTGTGTGTGTGTGTGTGAGTGAATGAGAGGTTGAGATCTTCCTTGCGATGGCAGCGCAGTTGCAGATAAAGCTTCTATCCGAGAGGTTCCTTGCTGGAGGATAATCAGATGACACGCCGGCTGCACCTTCTCTGATCATTAAGACGTTCGCGCTCCCTGGAACTCTCTGTCGGGCTCCGCTGGGACGGCCTCTGTCGCAGCTGTTTTGGGGCGCGAGCTCTCAGACTCGCGTTCGGTCCTACATTCATCTTTTTCTCTCTCTCTGGTTCTTTGTTTTTTCTTCTTTTTTTTTTTTGTTTTATAAGTGCTTTCTTGTTTTCGCCTTAGTTGTCTCTATCTGTATCTCTCTCTCACTCTCTCCCTCTCTTTCTCTCCGTCTCTCTTACTCTCTCTACCTATCTTTCTTTCTTTCTTTCTTTCTTTATCTCTCCCTCTCTTCTTCCCCCCCCCCTTCTCTCTCTCTCTCTCTCTCCTTCTCTCTCTCTCTCTCGTCTCTCTCTCTCTCTCTCTCTCTCTCTCTCTATATAAATATATATATATATATATATATATATATATATATATATATATATATATATATAATCTTTAAACTCGCCCTCTCTCTCTCTCCCCCCCCCTATCTCTCCTCTCTCTCTCTCTCTCTCTCTCTCTCTCTCTCTCTCTCTCTCTCTCTCTCTCTCTCTCTCTCTCTCTCTCTCTCTCTCTCTCTCTCTCTCTCTCTCTCCTTCTCCTTCTCCTTCTCCTTCCTTCTCCTTCTCCTTCTCCTTCTCCTTCTCCTTCTCCTTCTCCTTCTCCTTCTCCTTCTCCTTCTCCTTCTCCTTCTCCTTCTCCTTCTCCTTCTCCTCTCCTCTCCTTCTGCTCCCTTCTCCCTCTCTCCCCTCCCTCTCCCTCGTATTCGCATTAGTTGCCAGGCCTCCTCTCTTAAGTGCACATCCTCTTTCCCTCTTCTTTTTCCCTCTCGCCGTGTCCTCTGCGCATTGTTCCCTCCCGAACTTCATCTTTTACAATGTCAGGCTCTCTCCGCTGTTCCTCGCGCCCCCTTTTTTCGCATCATATCTCTCGCCGCGAGTATCTTTGCGTAGATTCCTTCGTCTTCTTCTTGTTCTTCTTTTTCGTCTTGTTGTTTTTTTTGTTATTGTTATTATTATTGTTGTTGATATTGCTGTTATTTTATTATTATTATCTTCATCATTATCATCATTATCATATATTCATCATCATCATCATCATCATCATCATCATCATCATCATCATCATCATCATCATCATCATCATCATCATCATCATCCTCCTCTCTCCTCCTCCTCCTCCTCCTCCTCCTCCTCCTCTCCTCCTCCTCTCCTCCTCCTTCCTCCTCCTCCTCCTCTCCTCCTCCTCCTCCTCTCTCCTCCTGTTCTCGCAGTAGAGCTCCGTGCCAGGCTGCTACTTCGGCTTCCCGGAGATGAGCTGTGGAGCTTCGTGTTGGGCGGGAAAAGATGATTCGTGTAATCCGAGACATTTCTACGTTGTGGAGAAGAGAAAAAAGAAGTTTTCTTGTTGCATTGTTGGCGGAGACAAAAACTACCAAAAAAATGACAATAAGAGTCGGGTGTTCGTGCTTAAAAACCGATATATATATATGTATGTATATATGTCTGTGTGCGTGTGTATGTATGTATGTATGTATATGTATATATATGTTTGTATATATTTTTGTATGTATATGCATATATGTATATATGTATATATGTATATACATACATATATGCATACTATATATATGTATATAAATATATATATATATATATATATATATATATATATATATATATATATATATATATATATATATATATATATATATATAGACAAACATATATATAAATAGACATTTTTTTTATTATTATTTGATTTTATTTAATTTCCCCTTTCTTCCCCATGCGGGGTTGCTAGGTGTCGAGTGGGTATCAAAGTGACCCAGTTAACGTTCTTCTTTCCGGGAAGACGCGGGTAATCCAATCCGTGTGGCGAGAAGCGGGTACTGGTGCGATCGGGGCGGGAGGGCACAGGGACCTCAGGAATGCGTCGCGTTTATACCAGGCAGGCCGTATCACGTGCGGGGAGGGGGTGAAGGGAGGGGGGGTGCTTTGATAAAGGTGTAGGTATTAAGGAATATATGGGGAAGGGGAGGGAGGGGGTGAGGAATGGTTCGCGAAGATAGGGACAAGGGGCTTTGAGATAAGGGACATAATGTTGCGGAATGAGGAGAGAGAGAGAGAGAGAGAGAGAGAGAGAGAGAGAGAGAGAGAGAGAGAGAGAGAGAGAGAGAGAGAGAGAGAGAGAGAGAGAGAGAGAGAGAGAGAGAGAGAGAGACAATGCGAAGGTATACAAACACGGGGAATAAAGAACTGGACGTTCTGGGGGGGAGGATGAAATCGAGGGAAGGCGGGATGGGGGGTGTACGGGGGTGGGACGGGGTGTGGGGAG
>NW_020869876.1:480475-498273 GCF_003789085.1 Penaeus vannamei
TGGTAGGAAAGGCCCCGGGCAGGTGGGTGATCAGGCGCGTCATGGCCGCTAATTAGGGAAGCACCTGTTGCTTTGTCCACACACACCCTCGTCCAGGGAGGAGCATCTCTTCTTCTTTTATTACTGCTGCCACCAGCCCCGCTTTCCAGCTCTCTCTCCCGCGCTCGTTCGGGGGACGGAAAGAGCTCCTGTGCTAGATAGACCAAGGTCCTTCTCAGCGACTTCGCGGCTCCGTGCCCTCGCCGAAGCAGCCTCCTCACAGAAATTCCTCAGCCGTGGCCACCGCGGCGTCTCCTCTCACCTCCGCGGATGCTCCCTCTTGGGGACCCGCTGTCATGGCTGTCACGCATGCCGTCGTCTTCGGCGCCTTCTCCGGTGACGCCCCTCGCCAGCGCATTTCAAACGGCGCTTCACTTTTCTATTATTATCTCTCTTACGTCAGTACCCAAATTCATTCCTGACTCTGTATATTATCGACCTCGTGGAGTGAGGATGCCCCACGCGGATGCCCACACCGGCCACACGGGAGCATTCCAACGTTATGCTGCGCAGCCTCCGCATACTTCCTGCTCGTTACGTCGCGTCATATGTTGTCCCTGAGGGAAAACCGGGGGAGGGGGTGGAAGGTACTTAACTTTACTGTAGGCCGGGAGGCTGTGTGATTTTCCCAAGGAAAGATGTTTTATTGGCCACAGGGGGTGCGGGAGACGGATTATCCGTGGGCAGCGAACGCCCCGGGGGTCGATGGTATGTGTGGATGTTTAAGGGCTGGATGATCTTTGATGATGGGCGGCGAGGAGGCCGGGTGTGGGCGTGGCGGCTGAGGCGGAGGGGCGGCCGCGGGCGACACTCCCCAAGGCGCGTGACAAATGGACGAGGCCTTAATTGCTAATGGAGGCCGAGCCGTTGCGGCCTGACAGCCTCGATGCGCTCTCAGGTGATCCGCGCCGGCAATTAGCAAGCACCAGCTCCAATTAGCGTGGCAGGTGTATGGACGTCGGGACGTAGGCGGCCGCTCCGCCCTCAGATAACAAACATCGCACTTGTATTTCACAGAGTGTTTGTGTTTGTCTGTCTGCCTTGGGTACCGCTAATAACTATGTGCGCTCTGGGACACAGGTTGGGGAAGAATGGCGAACTCTTGTCCGTCATTCAGGAAAGAGAAATGGCCACCTTTTGACGACTGGCATTTGCAAGTGGGTAAAGTGTCGTGTGTGCGCACCCTTTGACAGACGCCCATGTCGCAGCCTTTTGTTCCCCGCCGGCGAGGACACTGACTGCGAAGTGGCAGGCGACCGCATCTCCGCACGCCCGCGCCGGAGACACCTGGAAGCGGCACCTCCTATCAATCGTCGTCTTCGTCGTCATCATCATCATCATCGTACGTAATCATGTAATCGCCGCTGCCCATGTCGTGAGGAGGCTGTCATCGCCACCTGAATCACAAGGCTACAAGATTCTGAAGATGAGATAAGCAGACGAGGAGAGCGTCATCATTATCTTTGTCTCTCGTGCTCTTACTTCTCTCTTCGTCTTTTGTTTGTTTTTTCTTGTTCCATCGTTTGCTTGTATTTCCTTCAGTTTATCTCTCGCCAGCCTTTGGCATCCTTGCCCTATCCCGTACCATCTCTTCCTCTTCCCTCTTTTTCCCGATTTCTCCATCCCCTCTTTTCTTCTTTAAGCCCAAAGAGAAGAGGAGGAGGTGGAGCACAACAGAAAGATGAAAAGGAGAATGAGGAGAGACGAGGAATGGCGGTTAAATGGAAGAAAAAGAGGAAGAAGAGAGAAAAAAAAAAGTGTAAATGCGACAAAAGAGTAAAAAAAAAAGAAAGAAAGAAGAAAAAGAAGAAGAAAAAAAGACAGAAGAGAAGCAGCAAGTATAGTAGCATACAATTAGCGCCGTCTGCCTAAGAAGCGATGTTCATCTTTGTTGACAAATAATCTGGCCTCGGCGCGGCTTGATAAGAGGGGAGAGAGGGGGGTGGGGAGGGGTGTAATGGACAGGGGGAGTTTTTTTTTATCGTGTGGGTGTGTGATTGTGCGTGTATGTTTATGCAGAGTGGGCATGTGTGTATAAATGTATGTATGTATGCATGTGTTTGTGTTTTGTGCGCCCATGTGTGCATGTAAATGCTTTAAGAAGAGCAGGTGTTTATATAAGACTTGGGGGAGAAATGTAGAGGGGAAGAAGAAGAAGAAGAAGAAGAAGAAGAAGAAGAAGAAGAAGAAGAAGAAGAAGAAGAAGAAGAAGAAGAAGAAGAAGAAGAAGAAGAAGAAGAAGAAGAAGAAGAAGAAGAAGAAAGGAGGAGGATAAGGAAGAAGAAGAAGAAGAAAGGAGGAGGATAAGAAAGAAAGAGGAGAGGAGGAGGAGGAGGAGCAGGAGCGGGGAGGGGAGTGGGCGGGTTTCAGGCTAATGTAAGCGCCGGGTTAAGGGGACCTGAAGGTGGCGGTGACGCGGGCAAGATAAGGGCGGGTGTCGCAGGTGTCACCGTGGTTACTGATGACCTGCGCGACCTGTAAACTCTTGCTCTTGGCAGGCGACACGCACCACACCCGACACGCCTGCGCTCGCCCCGATAGTCCTGGTGACGGAAACCCTGGGGAGGTGGGAGAGGGGGAGGGGGAAAAGGGGAGGGGCTGGAGGAGAAAGAGGAGAAAGGGAGGAAGTGGAGCGAGAGGTACGAAGAAAAGAGGGGGTGAAAGAGGGAAATGGGAAAGGGCGGAAAGAGAAGAGGAGAAAGGGGGAGGTGGGGAGAGAAGTGCGAAGAATGGGGAGGTGGGAGAGGGAAAGGGGAAGTAGTGGAGAGAAGAGAAGAGGAGGAAGTGAGGAGAGAAGAGGAGAATGGGAAGGTGGAAAAGAAAAAGAGGAGGTAGAGAGTGAGGTACGAGGATGGGTAAGAAGAGAGGGCAAGATGGAATGAGGAAGGAGGCAGAGTGAAAGAGGAAAAGGGGAGGAGATAAAGGGTAAGGCACGAAGAAGGCGCGAGGAAGGCTTAAAGTAGAGTATTATTATGTCGGTTTTGAAGTGGACATTAATGCATTTAGAGATTACCACCGGAAGACAAAATGCGAAAATAGAAGCAAACCCCAGGGGAAAAAAGGAAAAACAAATAAAGCAGACAAGAAATGAACCATTCAGAAATGACTATGAAAACGGAAATGAATAAAGGAACGAAAGAAGAGCTACCAACGAAGGAGGAGATGAAAGGAAATGAAAAGACAGGGGGCCGGGGGAGAAGGGAAGGCGAGGGGGAGGGAGGGGAGGGGGAGGGGAAGGCTGCACTACCATGTGAAAGAGTGAAGCCAGCTGTTGATAAGTGGACATGGCAGGGTGTCACAGTGTGGCTGAGGGGACGGGAATAAAGGATTAGGTTCCCCGCGACAAGTCTATGTGGCCAGGAGGCGAGCGTTCGTATATTTCGTCCTTAATCATTTATTACGGAGATAGAAAGGGAAGAAAAAAAGTATTTCCCTTCACCTCCTCCCCCCTCTTCCACCTCCCCTCCCCTATCCAATCCTGTGCCCCCCCTATCCAATCCTGTGCCCCCCTATCCAATCCTGTGTCCCCCCCTCCCCTATCCTATCCTGTGTCCCCACCCCTATCCAATCCTGTGCCCCCCCTCCCCTAGCCAATCCAGTGCCCCCCCTCCCCTAGCCAATCCTGTGTTCCCCTCCCTTATCCAATCCTGTGCTCCCCCTCCCCTATCCAATTCTGTGCCCCCACCCCATCCAATCCTGTGTCCCCCTCCCCTATCCAATTCTGTGTCCCCCTCCCCTATCCATCCTGTGTCCCTCCCCTCCCCTATTCAATCCCGTGTACCCGTACCCCCCCTCCCCTATCCAATCCCGTGCCCCCTTCCCCTTCTTATCGCGGAACAAGCGGGCGGTGGAGCGCGAGACCCGCGTTGTGCCGGAGATAATTAATATTTCATGGCTGTTTATATCTCGGGGAGTAGTTCATTTCCACGCTGCTTTCGAGGCGGCGGGCGCTGGCCTCGTTCAAGAGGATGGGAGGGAAGGGAAGGGAGGAGGAAAAGGGGGAGAGAAGATGAGGGTGGAGAAGGGAGAAGAGGAAGGGGGAGAGAGAAGTTGAGGTGGAGAAGGAAAGAGGAAGGGGAGAGAGAAGATGATGGTGGAAGAGGAGGAAGAAGGAGGGGGAGGGAGAAGTTGAGGGTGGAGGAGGAGGAAGAGGGAGGGGGAAAGAGAAGATGAGGATAGAGAAGGAAGAACAAGAAGGGAGAAAGAGAAGATGAGGGTGGAGAAGGAAGAAGGCGAAGAGGGAAAGAGAAGACAAGGGTCGAGAAGGAAGAAATAGAAAGAGAAGATGGGAGGGGAGAAGGAAGAAGAAGGAGGAGGAGGAGAATGGGAGATAGAGGTGATAGACGAAAACGACGACAACGATAGGGATGAGCAGGAGTAATGATGATAATCTCGGCAATATCTTGCAGGAGAAGAGTAGGGTGGTGAGCTGCCTCGCCGGGCCTGCGGTCACAGGTCCGAGACCAATTCCAACCCATCGACTGCTTTCCTGCTCCCTCGCGAGACCTGCGTGCCTCTTCCTGGGACTTAGGTGGTTGTCAACTATTTCTGTCAAGTCAGCCAAGCGAGTGTGGTTGCCAAACATGATTATGACTTTCAAGTGTTGGTGTCAAGTATGGCTTGTAGATCAGAGCTTCAAGTATGGTTGCCAACGGCGACAATAATTGTGAATGTCGGCTATAGTTACTATCCAGCCCAGGCCTGTCAGGCTGGGCTGTCAAGAACGGCTGTCAAGTACGCCTGTCAAATTAATCAGAAGCAGGAAAGTCGTTGAGAGACAGAACTTGATTGTTGAAGCAAGTGTGGGCCGGTGCTGCGCCCTCGCGTCGGTACAAGAAAGACACAGATTCGCCCTCAAGACAGCGTGGTGTGTGCCCTTTTTGCACCCAGGAGTGCGGAGGTGGTAATCACGGGGCTCCCGGGCAAGATGGGCATTAGCATCACCCTGTGGTAAGACAGGGCGCGCGCCCTTTTTGCACCGGAGCCAGCCGCACGACCCATGGTGATAACGATAAGTGATAACTGATAATAATGATAATGGCGGGAGATAATGAATGCCCCGCCACCACGGACTTCGTTGAGCCCTTGATATACTGACCACGTACAGGCCATCCAGTATACTGCATGTGATTGTTAGCGGATATACTCACAACTTCAGGGTATACTATACGGTCAAAATTGGCGTGGCCTCGCGTACATATTGGTACCTTGAGACCTCCAGGTGGGAGGTGATGGCAGCGGCTTATAATTAGTTGTACATATTACCGGCACATCAGCCTGCCTGCGCCTGCGTAGCCGAGGTTAAATGCTCTCACTGCAGTTAAGCTTTTTCAGGCGAAGTTAAGCTCATAGGCGATTAAGGATGTTGAGGCGTAGCGAATATACGACTATATTAAGCGTACCCAAGACAGGGCTGAAGCGTAGGATAAATCAGATTCTAGTTTGAGGCTGGACGTAATCAGCACGCGGAAGGAGACGGTTCCCAGGCCGTGAATTTCGGCGGGCGGAGATGCTGCTGATGTTAATGCTTTTTTTTCTTCATTTCTTTTTTATTTTCTTTTTTTTCCACTTTTTTGAGATGTTCGGCGTGCACTCGAGATGGAAACGTAACGCGGAGAACAGAACGAAGTTTTTTGGCAAAGGATCAGGACGCGGGATAGAAAGGGGTTTTGTGGGCGGGAAACGTCGCCGTCACAAAACGTTGGGAAGAATTTTAATGAATGACGAATTTAACAAGTGTTTAACACCCGTGAAGTATGAGGCGGTGAGGGGGGTGGGAGGGGTGGTAGGGTTAGGGGAAGGGGTAGACGGGATGAGCGTGGATTTAGTGGGTATTTGTGAGTGTCCGTTTCAAACGAGGGTTGTGCCCGACCTTTGTTAAGCCGAGAACGCCCTTTCTTAACCTCATAATTCCCCCTCTGACTGCTACATATATTTACCGTGGGCGTGTATGAGGGGATATGAGGCTCTCTTGGCACCGATGCACCCGAGATAAGTGCGCGAGGCGAAGAGAAGGAGTGGATATGGGGCCAAGTCACGGGGAGGTTTGCCCAGCGAGTCGGTTTGTTTACATTCTCCATGCGGCCAAACATGCCCCGGCGCTCCCGCCTCATCCTCTAGATATTCGCGGAATGTTTCTTAAATACCAAATATCTTAAACTATATCCCAGTAGCTCAGCATTCCCCCTCGGCTGGGGTGTGTGTGTATGTGTGTGTGCGTGTTTGTCTGCGTGTGTGTGTGTCGCAGTGCCATTTGCTCGCCATAAACGTTATTTTTTTCTTCTCCCGCTCTCTTATTCATCGCGCGCGTTTTTATGTCCCGGCCGTGATTAGTTTTATTCCCCTTCCTCGCTTGGCACTCCGTATTTCCTCGTCGTTTTGGGGCTCTACATCATATCTGGGCGGGCTCCTTTTTCTTCTTCATCGCAATCTCGAAAACTCACTCAGTCCCGTGTCTTATCTCTCTATCTTACGCCGGTTATTTACGTTTGTGGAGCTTAATCTCTTTACTTAGGTGTTTCTGGGAAGGCGCGGGTGAATAGTTACCTCCCAGTGCTTAAACTCTTTATCTGTTGTGTGTGCTGTGCAACGGCTCCTTTTGCTTGTCACTGTTTGGCCCTTTTAATGTGTGTGTCTGGCAGAGAGAGGGAGAGGGAGAGGGAGAAGGAAAGAGAGAGGGAAAGAGAGAGGGGGGAGGGGGGAGAGAGGGTACAAAGAGAGGGAAAGGTAGAGGGAGAGGGGTGAATCGGGACAGGGAATATATGCAGAGTATATGATACACAATGAGACACAGACAAACAAAGAGAAAGAGAGAGAGAGTGTGAACAAAGCATATTCTCGGTATATGCTCACGACGTCCATGCAAGACACGTTGAGATGACCCCCATCCCGAAGCCGGCATGCTAGAGCAAGGTTATGCCAAATACCTGCTCGCGAAGGGTCAGCTGGGATGCAGGCAGGGTTGGAGCGCATGGCCGGCAGGGTGAGCAGGGAAGGAAGGGGCACGGAGTTTCGTCGGCACCTCGACCAAGCCTCACGTGTGCTCGCTGTTTACCCTGGGTAAACCTTTCCTCAGATACCTGTACCTTAGCCTCTCTCTCCCTCCTCCCCCCTCCCCCCTTCCCCAACACATGTGTGCCGTATTGTCTTGCCTACATCTTTTACCTTACCTGGACTCCCCGCGCCAGAGCCTGTGCATGGCTAAACTGCTGGAAATTGCTACGTTTTCTTGAGGAAATTTTATGTGTTTCTGCTGCTCATGTTTATGCGCATGCACGTTTATACTCGCTTGCTTCTTGAGTAAATAGCTCATTCATGTATTCACTTCCTAAGTCAAGCGATATCTACTTTGCTGTGTCTTTAACTTGCTGAAGTAGAATAAAAATATTTTCTTTCTTTTTAGATTTTATCCTCAGTGTTAATGAATTGTATCTTATTGCTTTATTCATTATATTGATAAGATTTAATGTGTTAGTATTATATAAATCATATTGATAAATTTGTTAATTTTGTCAGCTACTCTCTATCTTCCTTTTGGATTTACAAGACACTGATAACTCGCTTCCTTTCCCCTCTTTCCACCGTTGACGAGGAGGGGAAAGCCCGGGAACAAATAAAGCAAGGAAACGAGAAAAGAAAGCAAGGGTAGCTATAACGAGATCGCGTTTATTCAGACGCTGTGCAGGGAGCTGTGAGAGACAGGTCAAGGCTTGTCCGGGGTCGAGGAAGGAGGGAAGGGAAGAGGGAAAGAGGGAGGGAAGAGGGAAAGAGGGAGGGAAGGTAAGAGGGAAAGAGGGAGGGAGGAAGAGGAGAGAAGGAGTGGTAGACGAGATTAGATTATTTGGATTGGGGGAAAAGAGGAAAATGATAGAGGGAAGGAAAAAGTAGGAATGGCGAAGAATGGGAGAAGGAAGTGAGTGAGGAGAAAGGGCAGATGAAAGGAAGGAAAAGATAATCCGTAATTAGAGAATTATTTTAGAAGTATGTATTTCGTTGTTGAGAGAGAGAGAGAGAGAGAGAGAGAGAGAGAGAGAGAGAGAGAGAGAGAGAGAGAGAGAGAGAGAGAGAGAGAGAGAGAGAGAGAGAGAGAGAGAGAGAGAGAGAGAGAGAGAGAGAGAGAGAGAGAGAGAGAGAGAGAGAGAGAGAGAGAGAGAGAGAGAGAGAGAGAGAGAGAGAGAGAGAGAGAGAGAGAGAGAGAGAGAGAGAGAGAGAGAGAGAGAGAGAATATGAACGAAAAGAAGCAAGGGTAAAGGAGGTGTTAAGTGTACAAAGCAGAGCAGGGCGAGGGGAGAGGGAGACGCAGCAGGTCCTGGCGCCACACTCCTCCTCCTCCTCCTCCGGCAGCAGGCGGGAGGCGGGAGGCTCCGCTGGGTCCCAAGGGCGGCGAGGGAGGCTTCATGCGCGATCACGGCGGGCTGTCGGCGTTGCTACATGACAGATCAGGACTCGCTTATCATGCGCTATCCGAATGGCACACTCGTGTTCTGCGATACGGGAGAAGGGGCAGAAGAAGGGGTAGGGGACGTTGGCGGGGGTAGGGGAAGGTACAGGACCGGTTCCTCAAGGGAGGAGATGAGGAATGGGAGGGGGAGGGAGGGAGGGGGAGGGGTCAAAAGAAGGGAGGGGAGAAGAGTGCGAGGGTTGGAGGGAAGTGGAAGGAGGCGGTGGAATGAAGTGTTTCTCGTTGGCCGAGAGGTGGTGGTTCAAGGAATGAAAGGAGGAAGAAAGGATGTCAAGAGAGGGGGTAGAGCGTTAGGGTGGGATTGGGGGGGGGGGGGAGCTGTTGACATCAGCGTCGTGTGCAGATAAACGGCTTGCAGCTTGTAGCTCCCTGTTCTTCATAACTCAAGGAACCTGTGATTGATCGGGCTTATTACCCGCACCAAGTTACTCTCGCTCTCCCTCCTCTTGCTTTTCGTTGCGCCTCGGACTTTATTGTTATTGATAATATTTTCCCTCGGTTCGCTTTCATGCTTTCGCACCTTCCTGCAAAGTATCATGCACGGGGCACTTGATGCTTTGAGATAAACATGCCTGGATTAGTATCGCAAGCAAAGGGGTGGACTGGTTGAGTTATCTCGGTCGAGTAGCCAGTGGGTATTTATAAGAATAACAATATTATCAAAGTGGCCTTATAGCCCAAGTTCAAGGAGATTTCTTGTGCATTGCGTGGATTGCAAGGTCGTGAATCCAAGCGTGGCTGAAGAGTTTCATTAACTGTGTCTACGTCACCCTTGGAGCCGCCGCCAGGAGTGTTGCCTATTCCTGATGAACATTCCTGGCCCCCGCCCACGCTGCCGCCCTCGAAACCCGCGCCCGCTCACTTCCACCTTCTGCCGAGTGCGTCGAAGCTCTAGCACTTGTCCCGTCTGCACTGCCACACCATATTCTCGCGCGAAGTCCGCGTAAATACACACTTGTGTGGACTTTGTTCTCAGGTCTTCGCAGAAGTCGATGTGGAAAAGAATTTGCACTAAGCGCTGTTCTTCATATCCCTCGAGAAAGTCACATGATGACATCGTTCATGGCATTCACATTCTCAAGTCTCGATGGCCGCGTTGTTCGTATGTTTCGCGCACGGCCGTGGCATGTAACATATTCTTTTTGCATGACCTCCGTATTACTTCTTCCTTCGGAATCGCGGTTTTAGCGAGCATGAACTTTTGATTTTATTGGACATTCCGAGAACCCCTTGACATATAGAAGTGAAAGAGACGGTGAAGAACAACGGACTTCTATAACACTGGGGAACGAAGTTCTACGTGTAGAGGTCTCTCTCTTGGCCGAATTATTCATCGTAGATTGTAAATACCGCATGAGTGGTAGACTCAAGCCAGACAGACACTCATGAAAGTCTGATAAAAGAAAAACAAAGAGGAGAGCGTCGGGCGGATATATGTGCGTGGGTGCATGTCTTTGTTTTTGTATTTACTTGTTTGTATGTGTTTATGGGTGCGTGTGTGTGTGTGTGCGCGCGCGCGTGCGCATCCTTGTTTGTGTGGTTGTGTCCATGCGTACACACATATACCTTTATTTCTGTGTGTAAGGAGGAGCACCGAAGGGGGAGGGATGGCCGCGCAGGTAACACTATTTTATCCCACAGACAGTTGAGGCAAGTGGCGTGAAAGTGTTAACCAGTGTCTCGTGATAGCTGTGACGACCCTGCCGCCTCACTCCCTGCCTCCCCCACCTCCCCCGGGCCCTCTTCCTCCCACTGCCCCGCCAGGACCTGCCTCCCCTTCCTACTGCCCCACCTTGGCTATCCACACCCCACCCACGCCTCCTCCCCGCCGCCCTCTCCATATTCAGGCGTTGTTTACTGCTTCGCAAACGGTCGGGATCGAATGAATATTTCCCTATGGATACAAGTTGTTAGGGATGGAAGAGTTAAGGATGACGGCTGAAGGTGAAGACCTGTCAAGCAGTCATGGTGGGCGTGGACGTTCGCTTGATAGGCGAGCTGATGGGGGTCGAGGGGGCAGGGTAGGGGGAGCATGGGGCGGCCCCGGAGTGCAGTAAAGTAGTTAAGTAGTTAAGTGGCCCCGCCGAGACGTGCACGTCCAGCGGCCGGCGTAAGTCATCCATCAAGCCACGTAACCCTAACGACGCGGCGCGGAGACACGGAACACGAATGAATAACTGATTATGCGGAGTTAGGCGCTTCGGCGGTAATTATGTTGATGCTGGCACGAGGAGTCGCCCCCTCGCCCGAGGAACGGCCAGACACGCACCCAAGAGGGCCCGCTGTCGCAGGTGCGGGACGTGGCACGGGCGCGGGCGAGGGCGGCGAGACAGGTGCATGAGTAAGGCCAGTAAAGGTCCCGGACGATGGTGTAGCAGCAGGTAAACACATGAAGGACGGCCGCGGGGGATCGGTACAGCGAGCACACGCACAAAGGCTAAACAAACAGGGGGAGCTCAGGTAGGCTTGGCCTGGCGGAGGGACGGGCGCTTACATGCCGCCCCTGCTGGAGACGTTATGCGTGGGGGCGCCTCGTCACGCTGCGTCACAGGACGTCGTAATGGGGCATTGCTGGTGTCTGCGGGATGGGGAGGGGGACGGGGGAGCAAGCAGACCTTTGTTTGCTTTTGGAGACGGTCCGACGACGGTCAGAAATGTCCCATTGGCTATTTGGCTTGATATATGATCGAATTAAATGTCTCGTAAAAGCACAAACGATGCACGTCAAGAGGGAGGCGTTAAAGGAAATATTGATCACGCCACAGTGTTTGAGGTGTGTGTGTTTGTTTACGTGTGTGTGCGTGCGCGTGTGTGCTTTTGTTTGTGCGCGAGCTCTGGGTCGCAGACGCTGCTTGCATCAAGTGGTAGTGATGGAGGAGGTGGTGGTGTCGGCGATGTTAGTGGTGGCATGGGATGGTCTTTGGTCTCGGGCCGGATTCAGCGGTGGCCGCGCTGACCACAGGAGACCACATGGATCCACCGCGCGACCGCCGCCGCCACCACCGAATACCGCCGCTAGCTCTCGCCGCCGCCGCCGCCGTCCGATGTCTTCGCTACCTCCGCTGCCGCTTGGTGGCGGTGGCGGCCTTGTGACGACGGGATGTGCTGGCTCATTACTTGGCTCGCTCGTAAGTCACCCGCGATGGCACTATATCAGGGTTGCGCGTAATGGATGGGGACGTGCTCCGTGGCCGGCTGTACCTAATGCTCACATTTATCTTCAAAATAATGTGGAAAATAAATTGATCCCTGTGGGAATGTAATCTTGTGGCGAGGACGGGAGAGGCGAGTCTTTAAACTAGCATTTTTATCTCCCCACGGCCGGCGCTCATGCTGTTGTTACTCCCCACCTGTCATAACACAGTGGGGAGAAGCACCAGGAACAATAACAGGTGAGTTAAGGTGTCGGGGCGGCGGGAGGACGCTTGCTCTAGCACCTGGACGCCTGTTTTTAGGTGCCGGCGGGCTTGACCGCCTATAGCAGGTGCTATGGCTCTCAGGCGGAATGCATACAGATAAACACCCTTTGCATATGCCTTGAGGATGTGGCAGCGCATGCACTCTGAGATGTTTGGGTAAGAGCGCACAATATATAGAGACAATATAAACACATGCACACGCACGCACGCGCATGCGCGCGCGCACACACACACACACACACACACACACACACACACACACACACACACACACACACACACACACAACACACACACACACACACACACACACATACAGACAGACATATACATACATAGCTCTAGTCCAAAGTTTTTGTTCTCACACCAGGTGTTGAGACGGAATCACACCTGGGGCTGGAGGCTTGCCCGCGTACACCCGCAAGACGTGCAGTCTGCCCCACGCACTCGGATCACTGTGTTTGTCCTTAATTACTCCCAATTATAGAAGCAGACAACGAATTTGCATGTCGACACGGACACACACAAGCACGTACACCCACATTCACACTCACACACTCACACACACACACACACACACACACACTCACACACTCACACTCACACACACTCACTCACTCACTCACTCACTCACTCACACTCACTCACTCACTCACTCACTCACTCACTCACTCACTCACACACACACACACACACACACACACACACACACACACACACACACACTCACACACACACACACACACACACACACACACACACACACTCACACCACACACACACACACACACACACACACTCACACTCACACTCACACTCACACTCACACTCACACTCACTCACTCACTCACACACTCACACACACACACACACACACACAGCACACGCACGCACGCACGCACGCACGCACGCACGCACGCACGCACGCACACCACACACACACACACACACACACACACACACACACACACACACACACACACACACACACACACACACACACACGGCGTGACACGATACAGATAGTGCAAGACGAGAGGTAAAATGGATGATGATAGAAGTCGAATCGTTATCGAGGCCGAGCCGTGTGGAGTGTAATGGGTTGGAGGGAACACGGCGATAACGTCTTATCTGGAGTGTTTATTTTGGCAGTGAGTCACAACCGCAGATATATTGATAAACTGGTGATATGTGACGGGGATAAGGGCCGCAAGCCGAAGGCACGGGGGAAGGGAGTGAGTAAGTGAGTGAGTGAATGGGTGAGTGAGCGAGAGAGTGAGAAAGCGAGCGATTTGATGTGCGAGTATGAGAGAAAGAGACGGAAAGTAAGAAAGAATGTGTATGAATTTATGCGTCTTTGTATGTATGTATTTATGAATGCGTGTATCAGTGAGTGAGTGCATGAGTTACAAAGGTTTGCAAGGCTGACGGCAGCATGCCTGTGTCGCTTCGCTTTTGTCGTGTTCGGTCGTTTTATGAGGTGGTGTGGGGATGACTTTCTCCTTTTTTTTCTTTAATCGGCTGTTTCCTCGCCTCTCTTCATTCAATTCCCCGTCATCATCCGTTCTCTCCCCCCCTTCTACGTCCTTCACATTTACCTTCCATTCCTCTTCGTATTCCCCATCCTCCTCCATCTCCTCGATCTCCATCTCCATCGCTTCGCTTTTCTTGGCTTCGCTTGGGAGTTTTCTTCTCGCCACTAAACCCATTGAAAGTTAGACGGCGCATTCAGCTTTTGTATTTCTGAATGAATCCTATTGTGTGGTGATCTCTCCTCGCGTTCGTTGGTTCGCTCCATCCCAGCTGTGGCTTGTGTGGAAGTGCATGTATGGTGTATGGCTTATGGTGGGTGAGGTGGTGTGTCTGGGAGGAGTGTATGGTGAGGATGTGGTTTATGTGGGGTTATAGTGAGGAGCTGATACTGTTTTATGATTTTTTTTATGATAAGGATGTGGTTTCTGTGTGTGCATTAGATTAAACTTATGTCTGGGAATTTAATAACAACAACAAAAACAAAAACAAAGAGAAACCCCCACAGGAAAGTTTCCGTCCATCTCAGCGAATAATGTATGGTGGGAGATTATTGTGCACGGGGAGTGTTGCGAAAGCGAGGAGGACTTGAATGGTGAGTGGGAGGGAGGGGGCGAAGGTGGACGAGCATCACAAGAGCGATCTCGGCGTTGCTGCACCGACCAGACGCATGGCCACAGCAATTTGTCACTTGTCACGAGGAGGTACACCCCTGGTCCTCCTCCCTTACCCTGCCCCGCCCCTCCTCCCTTCCCCGCCTTATTCCCCTCCTTCCTCCTCTATCCCCACCCCCTCATCCCATCCGTACCCCTCCCCCACTTCATCTCCTTGCCCCTACTCAGTTCCCTCCCCCGCCTCCTCCCTCTCCTCCCATCTCCCTCCCTCTCTGCACGACCCACACCTCACGTCCAGTTCTTTAGCATAGATGCTCTGTATTCACTTTATTTCTTTTCTCTTCTTACTCCCTTCTTAGACCGCGTTATTGCTTGCTGAATTCGCAATTTGAGACAAAAGTTTGTGGTCGCGGTTTGTTGGAACTAATTAGGCTCGTCGTTAACCTTCCTAAGGCGCAGCGTGCCTTTTCGAACCTCCCGAAGGACTGGCGAATAAACAAGCGCACAGCATCTGCCGCGGGAGGAGGTGATTAGGGCGATACGGAGAAGTGTGTTGTCCCGGCTCATTAATGTTGATCACTGCGGCCACATGAGCCCTGCGGCCCCGCCTCTTTCGGTCAGATTTTCGCATTTTTACCACAACCCAAAACTGGTTGTAAGGCACTCGTCGAGCGCTCTGATCCTGTGCCTGCTGTTTCTTGTTTCTTTTCTTCTTGTGTGCTTGCTTGCTCGGGATGATTCTTTCGGGCGGGGAGCTTCCGAGCGAGTGCCTACTTTTTCATTTCTCTGCTTATATTCAGTTATGGAAAAATACTCGCAAGTGTATTCTTTTCCTTGGCGATGTTTCTGTAAAGGAGGGCCCTCCTTCGCCGTTCTCCCCACCATCATTCTTCTCTGACCGTTTGACCGCCTCTCCATCTGCACGCCTCGCCACCGTCGCCCTTCGCCCCACTTCTATTTCACCATCACGCACGCCCCTACTCGTTCACCATATGCCCTCCACCATTGCCAGCGGGAAGGAGTCGCGCCGCGACGTTGCCAGCAGGAGGGAGCGAACACCTCCTCCACCTCGCAAGCCCCACGTCCGTTCGTGGTCGTGTCAGTGTGGTCAGGTGTCACGCAGGGAAGACCTCTGTGTCCTTCAGGGAGATTTGTGACATTTCACGTTCGAGCAAGACAACCGTTGTCATGTAGCGGCGGTTACACTGGGAGTGGAGAGGGAGTTGGTTTTATCAGATATGTCTGGCAGTGCCTTCACTGTGTGGCGCCAGTGTGGAGTGCGACCCATGTCCAGGCTCTGGCCACGGACTCCCTCTCCCTTGTCTGTTTTAAGTGTATATCGTAGCTTGTTCCTTAGTTTGTGGATGATCGTTGTCTGTATATATTGAAGTCCCCTCATGCCCTTGCCTTGTGCTTCAGCCCTTGTGACATTAGACCTTGCCCCTGGCTTTGGTCGAGGGCGAAGTCGATAGCTTGGGAAGCGGAGGCGATGTAAGCGACAACGTTCGAATTTGAAGAGGTCGCGCGTCCCAGACATCAGCTAACCGGGCTAGTTTGGTGCAAGGTCTACGCTATCTATGCCTATTGCTGAGTGTGCAAGGTCTTTGGATGAAGCTGATGAGAGTGTTCACCCAATGCGACGTGTGCGAGGATTCACTCGGCGGCATGTGTGTATCCCATTCAGATGATGATAGGTAACACAGGTTTTTTAATGGTTGAAGATAGTATCAATTACTCTGACTGATGCACTGCGAAAGTCATTTAAAAGCTGTAAAAATTAAGTATGCTAATTTATGCATTATCTCGTGCAGTACGAGTGCCTCCTTTTTGCCCGGAGCCGCCTGCAGCTTCCTCCAAGGAAAACGGCAGTGAGCAAGGAGCGAGGGCGCGCCATTTCCCCTGTGATCCCCCGGCTCGTGATGAGTCCACTTGAGGCGTGTTGGGCGTCTCTTGGCACTCCTCTCCACACACTTGTCCCATCCCGAAGGTCTCGCACCGGCACTCAGTGTTGCAGCCTGACACCCTGCGCACGTCACGGCCTCTCCTGGGGACCATCACACTACCTCTCTGCCCGCCCCCCTCCTCGTCCTCCTGCGCCCACAACACACAAACACACACACCATCCGCTCTGCCCCGCCTTCCTACTCGCATATCCTTAAGGCTCGGCTGCCTTTGATATCCTTTACATACTCACACGTGCCCTGTCCTCATGACACGTGTCTCCGAACGTCTCTACACATGTCTTACATCACACACATTTCCCCTACGACTTCCCCACACATGGCAACACAGCATCTTTTCGTTCGCGTATGCAGAACTCCCCTCGGTTCCCCTCGGAATGAAGACAAAAACACACAGCTTCCTCACGAAAAGCCGCATGGACTAGGCATTTTGTAAGTGGATGTGAACATAGGTCTAGAGTTTTGTGTCTAGAGTGTGTCCGGTGTTTATCTCGAGTAGTCGGGCATAGGCCTACTCTGGCAAGGAAGGAGGCTTGGGACACATGCCCTTTTCGCCTGACAACTCACCGGGTATAAAGAATTTCCGGTTGTGTCCCCTCCCCCTCTCTTCCCACTCCGTACCCCTCCCCACTTCGAGCCCCGATGCCTCCCGCTCATCTGTGGAAGCCCTTCGTACCCAGCTAGCCAGCCAGCTCTCCTTTGCAATTCCTTTCCACGTCGTCTCTGTGTCTTCCTTTCCTTCCTTTTCTGCTCTTCCTTGATTTCCTCCTCTTTGCATCCTGTCCTGTCTTCATCTTGTTTTTTTCCATTACTCTCGTTATTCTTCTGCTTCATTCACACATCCGCCGCCTCTATCTAGCGCTTATTCTCCACTTCCGTCATGTCACATGCAACCGGCATCCCGTCTACGTTAGAGGATCTTTTATGTGTTTTACACTTTCTTGCTGTTTAGTTGGTTATTTAAGGGAATGTATGAGTGTGTGGGAGAGATTGGGGGAGTCTGTCTTGCCTGTCTGTCTCTGTCTGCCTGCCTGTCTACCTACCCATCTGTGTGTGTGTATGTGTGTGTGTGTGTGTGTGTGTGTGTGTGTGTGTGTGTGTGTGGTGTGTGTGTGTGTGTGTGTGTGTGTGTGTGTCCCAGTTGAGTAAGAACTAGCATTAATGTAAGATAATTTGTTTTGCTGAGGGTGATTAGACGGACTATAAAGCCAGTTATCTTGTGGAGTTCGAATCGTAAAGACCTTATTTTGTTTATAGTGGTACTTAATAGCTTTATAATGAGTGGCCACGATATCTGCGGTGCCCAGGATAAGTGGGCGAGCGCAAGGCAGATGGCCCAGCAGGTATTCTAGCTTTGATAGATCTATTAAACTCGGAAGAGAGGTTTAGCGAGTCGGACACCTCTCTCGTTGGTACAGGAACCTTTTTTTTTATCAATATTGCAAGTTGATCGAAGCTTGGCCCTCTCGGCGAGCGGACGAGTCGCCGGCTATCCGATGAACACGGGGAGTTACCGATTTGTGCACGTCAGAGATTGGCTTCGATATGGCGATAAATTAGCGGTTCTGTAGCCGGAAAGATCGAGACGGCGATAAGGATTGGCAATTGACGGCCGAGGGAGGGAGTGTGTGTGTGTGTGTGTGTGTGTGTGTGTGTGTGTGTGTGTGTGTGTGTGTGTGTGTGTGTGTGTGTGTGTGTGTGTGTGTGTGTGTGTGTGTGTGTGTGTGAGAGAGAGAGAGAGAGAGAGAGAGAGAGAGAGAGAGAGAGAGAGAGA
>NW_020869877.1:20000-27500 GCF_003789085.1 Penaeus vannamei
GTAGTTGGTGGTAATAATTAATAACAACAAACACTAATGAAACACCGCTCCGCCCTCACACCCAGATCCCTCCCTCCCCCCTCCCGTAGATGCAGCCTCCGACGTGCACCTGAAGAAGAACACACTAGTATTCTCATTAACTCTCATCTCATCAGCCAAGTCCCTAATGAGCTTTCTTGGTATATTCTTCCCCGGGAGAATAAGAGGGAAAGGAAAATATACATAATCAGATTTGGGGCCAATTTCCTCTTTCTGGGCGGGTGTAGTCGTCTATGAACACACACACACACCCGCTGTGTACACGCGCAAATGAATTCATTATGGGGTTGATCAAAGTATTTGGATGTTTATTTTTTTTTATTTTTTCTTTTTTCGTAAACCTATTTCGTTTTTTTTTTTCTCGTTGTTTTTATTCGTTTTTTTTCGTTTTTTTTTTTCTTTCTGGGGGTTGCTTTCTCGAGCCCGCCACTTCGGCCGAAAAGCTTGGAATATTAATGAGTCTTACCTGGGAGCTGAAGACTTTCTGCAATATTATTACACTGCAGGTTGAGTAAAGCAATTTTCCTTTTTTTTTTTTATCCTCCTTCTTCCCCATCTTTTTTTCTCTCTCTCTCACATTTTTTCTCGTGTGCCATGCAAGGATTTTACCTC
Source organism: Penaeus vannamei (assembly GCF_003789085.1). Taxonomy (NCBI): domain Eukaryota; kingdom Metazoa; phylum Arthropoda; class Malacostraca; order Decapoda; family Penaeidae; genus Penaeus; species Penaeus vannamei. The sequence goes on from NW_020869877.1 coordinate 20,652, forward strand.
CTCAGGTAGATCAACATCCCTCTTCATTGCATCAATTTTCTTTACCACAATTTTGCGAAGGAGAAGCGAAAAGTTCACCGAGAGCAGGAATCTCTAAATCATTAAACGCAGCTGATAGCGTACACAGCGAGGGTGAAGTGACCAGATGCTACATTTACGTCAGTCGATCGTAAATGAAGTCGCTTTTCCTTAATACACGAAGGATGAAAAGAAGAAATACTTACGTGGGTGAAGCTAAATCGGTTAAAACCACTGGAGCCTCGATTGCACGTCACATGATTTCTGTTATTGAAGTTTGCTTAATAACGTGTCGCATGATCTCTGAATTGAAGTTTGTTTGATTATGCAGGTAATTGATTGGATTCCAAGAACTAGACAAAGTAAGCAATACACGACAGACAGATTGAACGAAAGAGTGACGTGTAGTGTATTAAAATGCAGCGAAAGACAGTGTCTCTAAATGGATTTTTTTTTCGTTTTTTTCAAGACTACTAATCCTATTTCTCTTCTGAGTATACTCGAGCTGTTATAATCTCTTGTTGTGAAATTATCGCCAAAAAAAAAAAAAAAAAAAAAATAAATAATAATAATAAAATAAAAAATATAATAATAATAACCATGGTTCACAAAACGATTTTCTTATAATTTATTTACTCTTTTTATGGATTTACTTATTTATTCATTTATTTATTATCTTTCAACTATGTGCTTCTCAACTCATTTCACGATCTCGTTTAAAGGATGTTCTCTTTGTCCTTTAAATGAAATGCCAAAAGGAAGACCCTTCTCAGGAGTCTATATTTATATATGATAATAACATATATTATTATTATTCGACCTTGGCTTCTAAGATATTTGAAACATTATATTTATTTGGCTGTCACGTTTCTTATATATCTGATAACGAGTTTGATTTCAAAAAATGGCTTTGGAGATTGTTAACTATAGAAAGTTCAACATTTTTGTCGTGTATTGTTTTATCGACATGAATTGCACATCTAACAGTTATTTTAAGATACATAATGGACACGTTTCACTCATCTTTTATTTTGGTGTATCGAGAAGTTAAAGATGTGGGATGATCTTTCCATGAATTGTACCTTTGCAGAGAATAATTGCATTGCACTGGACTCATGCTTTCACCGTGAAGATCGAAAACCTAAACTTTATGCTCAGCGATGTAAATGTTCAATGCTGCATGAACGGATGACTGTTCACCCACTGCACCCGGGATGGCATGTACAAAAGGAACACTTTGAGTTAGTTAATAATTGCCTGTACACTTAGAAGACTCCACTTGTGCTTAGTCACGAAAGAGGCAGTTAGCAATACTCCAATTATCGTTATTATTAATTAATATCATTATTATTAATTAGGCAATTAGTAATACTCCAATAATCGCAATTACTAGTACTCCTTATCTTATTCTTTTCCTTGATTTTCGGAAATATTCTTATTCATCTTCTATGGCTTAGAACTGTTAACTGGATTATGATAATTATCACACCAATGACCATGATAAAATCGATATTAAAAGCACCAGAAAATAAAATCTCCAAATCCTATGGTAAGGGTATATCGGATTAGGTAACGTAGGCCTATAATTGAGTCGTTGTTTGTTAAGCCCTTATAGAGTCAGTCGGGTTGACAATCATGAAGTATAAGTTGACGTCATGGATATGAAGTACAAGTCCTGAATATCGAATTTCTTAAAGGCTTACCGCAACAAATCTAATCAGAATTAGGATCATTTGTTCCCCACATTCTTTAAACATCTTTCCTCTCTGGTTGTAAAAAGACTCAAATTTATATCTCACACTGGACTTCATAAACTATACAGTGAATATTTAACACTCCGGACAGAAGTGAGTTAAGGATTTCATATTCATATAACCCGGTCACAAGTAGCAAGATGTTACACTGTTCTGAATATACTGAATAGTCTATTATGCATCTGCTAATGCTGTTGCAGAGGATCACTACATAATAACACCTGCAGTATTACTTGCGTGTCAGTATGTGTGTCCGGAGAATACTTTACGTGAAAAAAAATCCGTTGTTTGAAGACTGGTGTGATTCGATACATGCATTGTGACGTGTCGACCATTCCTGTAAATATTAGTAAGCCGAAGTTGACATGAAACATAATGAGAAAGTTCATCAATTATCCAAGTTATGAAAGGGCATTATTGATCAAAAGGTGTCAAAAAAGAAAGAAAAAAAAAAATCATAGTTGTAAAAAAAAAAAAAAATCAAAGGTGTAAAAAAAAAAAAAAAATCATAGTTGAAAAAAAAAAAAAAAGAAAAGCAAGGAAAAAAAAACTAAACACTAAATACAAAAGGGTAACATGTATTGCAAATGTTTTATATGCAATAGTGAATAACAGCGATGCAATATCATATAGTTCTCGTAGTTCATCTGACTTCATTTACTTATATAACCCCAGATACATTTATTTTGCAATATCACTCATCTTTAAATGCATTTTAAAAAGAAAAATCTTCCTATAAATCTGAATGAGTCTCGCTTATGTCTCTATATCTCTATATGCACGCGCGCACACACACACACACACACACACACACACACACCACACACACCACACACACCACACACACACACACACAACACACACACACACACACACACACACACACACACACACACACACACACACACAACACCCCCCCCCACCACACCAACAAACCCCCCCACACACAACACACCCCCCCCCCCCAAATGCCCCATCATTGGAGACAAACAAAAAACCGAGTTACGTTTGACAAGAGTCCCTAAAACCCCGAAAAAACAAAACAAAAACAAATAGCATTGTTCTCAACACCGCCTTTCGATTTACGACCGAGAATATGCTGCAGCCGATGCCAAACTTTAAGGGAAACTCTCCAAAGATTCTTTGTTCTTCGCAAAGAGTCTTAAGGTAAAGGATCGGAGCCAAGGTAGATCGCTTTATACTTTACGGTAACTTTGATAACGAATAAAAATAAGGTACTTTTTTTTCCTTTTGGTAACAGTCTTGGGGTAAATTAGAGTGAAAGTTATTCTTGTAGGTTATAGGGAAAGATATGAAGGAAAAAAAGGATATTCTTGTTAAGAGAAGTTTATAAGGAAACTATTGAACAAAAGCTATGTAACTGATAACGGAGGCATGAAAACGGAGAGAGAGAGAGAGAGAGAGAGAGAGAGAGAGAGAGAGAGAGAGAGAGAGAGAGAGAGAGAGAGAGAGAGAGAGAGAGAGAGAGAGAGAGAGAGAGACATAAGAAATAGAGACAAAAAAAAAAAATAATAATATAAAAATAAAAGGACCTACAGAAAGAATAACTAAACTAAACAAACGACAGAAACCTAAAAAAAAAAAAAAAACATAAATAAAACAAACAAACAAAGAAGAAACCACAGGAAGATGAGAGAACAGAACCGATAAACCATACATACATCCCGGCATTCCGCAAACATGTCAGAAACACGTCTGGCCGGCCTGTGAAAACTCGACCCGAATCCAAGATAAGTTACAATGAATGACTTTCTGTGTCGTGTCGAGAGAATTGAACGTGACACTGTGAATGGGAAGAGGGAGAATGGAGAGAGAGAGAGAGAGAAGGAGAGAGAGAGAGAGAGAGAGAGAGAAGTGAGAGAAAGAGAAGGGAGTGAGAGAGACAGGGAGAGAGAGAGAGAGAGAGAGAAGGAAGTGAGAGAGAGAGAGAGAGAGAAGGAAGTGAGAGAAAGAGAAGGAAGGAGAGAGAGAGGGAGAGGAAGAGAGAGAGAGAAGAGAGAGAGAGAGAGAGAGAGAGGAGAGAGAGAGAGAGAGAGAGAGAGAGAGAGAGAGAGGAGAGAAAGAGAAGGGAGTCATTGAGAGAGAAGGGAGAGAGAGAGAGAGAAAAAAGAAGTGAGAGAGAAAAGAGGGAGAGAGAGAGAGAGAGAGGAGAGAGAGATAGAGAGAGAGAGAGATTGTAAAGGAAAGAATGAGAATGGGAGAGGAGGGGAGTGTGTATAGTGACAGATAGAATACATAGACAGACAGACAGACAGACAGACAGACAGGCAGACAGACAGATAGATAAATATATAAACAGCGGATGGATATATAGATACATATATAGTAGACAGATAGCTAAATATACACAAACTGGATAATCTGTTACTTTTTTCAAGCACAACTAGAAATACAAACTGATAACTGAAGTTGATAACTAACACAAAAACTTCTCCTTGTCGACGTGGATAAACTGAAAATAAATGAAGATATTTATTAACAAACAAATAAACAAATAAATACAGCAGCGAGAGTTAATCATTTAAGTTGAACTCGTTAGTCTACATTCCTTTATGCACAGAATATTTATTTTTGTTTCCGCTATGAATTGCGGTCAAAAATCTAGGCCATCATTTGTCTAAAGCTCTTTTGTGTTCATTAAGTATCTAAAATCACCGGCTTCCCTTTCATCTCTTTCTTTCTTTTTATTGTTATTATTATTATTATCCTTATTATTATTTTTATCATTATTATTATTATTATTATCCTTATTATTATTATTATCATTATTATCATTATCATCATTATCATTATCATATTATCATTATTATCATTACCATTATTATTATTATTGTTATTATTATTATTATCATTATTATTATTATTATTAATTTTGCTTTCTTTTTTCTTCTTTTCGTCTGTACAAACGATGATCATCTTTTCCAGGTGATGATTAGTACATAAAATGCATTATTTCTAAGGATTTATAAGTATCCAGGATCGTCTGCGATAATAGTCGCTTTGCAACTGCATGATGCAACATTTAATACCTTTAATACGTTCTAAATATTTCAACCGTTTATTCAGCCTGTGATTGGGCAGTTTCAGCAACAGACACAGCTTATCATAGTATCTGTGATTAGCCAAATGATTCCAGCGTGCAACATCAGGAATTGTTGCATTTTGCCAAATCCTCCCACCGCTGCACTGCAACAGCTTCGGTTATTTCTCGACGGTCTGGTTCTCGCTTTTGCAACTGGAATTATTGCAACGACTTCCATCCTCATTCGATTTTCGTTGATGTGCCGCTGAACCAGAGGATTCTAGCTTGAGCAGAGATACTTGCAGGATATTCTTATATAAAGGATATTCTTATATACATTTACTATAGTGTAGAATAAGCACCAACCTTATTACCACCGAACCAGCAGTTAAGAACTCGAACAAGAATCATCTACTGAACTACTTATACACATCTGTTGTAATGGAGGGTAAGCGTCACTGTTAATGCCACTTGTGGTAAGAGAAACGCACAATTTTGGTTTTATTCTGAGAGTAAGATACGTGTACGAGCAGCGGAGAGCGAGTCTTAGTCTGCTGAAGTGGTAATGAATTCGAAAACTATATATATATATATACTATATATATATATATATATATATATATATATATATATAATATATATATATATATATATATATATATATATATATATATACATACATAATTCACTATTTCTAGAGTGTAAGGTAGTCCGGGTTTCGCAGAAGCCACCTGGTAATGGTTCTTGATGTGGGTTAATTGGTCATACAAAGGGTGGACTGACCTCTTTTTACTGGTGGTCCGGAAACTGAGGTCACGGCTTAGATACTAGTCAAACGATGCCAGGTCCGGTGCCAGTGACCTTTGGCGTGTTAGCTTGTGCCTCGAAGGACCGCCTACTTTTTAAGTTTCTAGCTTTGATTACATTTGTTACAATGGATATTCTTTGTTGGGACATACTGTTTGTTTCTCCTTTTATGCGAGGTATGGCCGGGGTGACCATCCACTGGCAGCGCGCGGGATCGAACGCAGGTCAGCAATATTGCCAGACCAACACGCTAACCGCTGAACCACGCAACACACAGCACTTCACCCGAACAAAAATCACCCATGGAAGCAATATACTAATATACATAATTGCAAAGTAGGGTCATCAACACCAATTATCCCAACGATACCATTTCTCCTCAACTTGTAAACCCTTCATTTTATGGCTCATTTGCAACGTTGAAGTCAAGAGGCAAAAATATTCATACAACCTTTCATCAGTATGTCCATCTATCCATGTTTCTTTCATTATCTGTACTGGTCTGTCTGTCTGTCTCTCTGTCTGTCTGTCTGTCTCTCTCTCTCTCTCTCTCTCTTCTCTCTCTCTCTCTCTCTCTCTCTCTCTCTCTCTCTCTCTCTCCCTTCTCTCTCTCTCTCCCTTCTCTTTCTCTCATTCCATCTCTTTCTCTCACTCTCTCTCTCTTCTCCTCTCCCTCTCTCTCTCTCTCTCTCTCACTCCTCACTCCTCCCTCCTCTCTCATTCACTTCTCTCTCTCTCTCTCCTCTCTCTCTCTCTCTCTCTCTCTCTCTCTCTCTCTCTCTCTCTCTCTTTCTTCTTCTCTCTCATTCATCTCTTTCTCTCACTCCTTCTCTCTCCCCCCCTCTTCTCTCTCTCTCTCTCTCTCTCTCTCTCCCTCCTCTCTCTCTCTCTCTCTCTCCCTCTCTCTCACTCCCTCTCTCCTCTCTCTCTCTCTCTCTCTCTCTTCTCTCTCTCTCTTCTCTCACTCCCTTCTCTCTCACTCACTCCCTTCTCTCTCTCTCTCTCCCTCCCTTTCTCTCTCTCCCATTCTTCCATTCCCTCTTCCCATTCACAGTGTCACGTTTAATTCTCTCACGACACAGAAAATCATTCAATGTAACTTATCTTGGATTCGGGTCGAGTTTTCACATCCTGTTTGTGGAATCGCCTTTGATTTCTTTATCAAATTATCTTGCGTCTGTAACCGAAGTATATGTGAATAACACTTTCTACACCGAGAACGAGGTC
>NW_020869877.1:37500-40000 GCF_003789085.1 Penaeus vannamei
AATAATTTACATAACAAATGGAGGAATAGTAAAAACAAAAGAACGAATGTGGAAACTAGTCGTATTTCTCCTTTCAAAATCCGGCTTGAAGAGCATATGACAAAATGTGTGGGAGACGGGAAGGCATGATCTCCGTCGTGTGGGCGGCTATGCTGTCAAGCATGTGCAGTCGCCCCAATAGAGGAGTGTGAGGTTATGTTTGATGGGTTTCGGTGGTAGTTGTGGTGTCGTGACCCAACACCAGCGTCTTCTCCAAACCTCCTAGCAGCTGTCCAAGCTGGACCTCCATTAGGTAGCTCTTCAGCGCCGCAGGCCAAACCCCACCTTCCACCGACAATACACCCCGCCGACTAGCCACCATCCCCACCGCGCCAAATCTCCGCATCACGCCCACAGAACGACCACCCCCACCGCCCCATAGCCCCCCAGACACACCGCCGCGGTACGTACCAGGCAAGTAATTTGATCGGTGATGATATTGGTGGTCGGTGGTGGTATGCGTGGTGGTGTAGTTGGCGTTGTGGGTGGTAGTGGTTGTTGGTACGGTGTTGGTCCGTGATAATCTGGTGATATTGGTGCGTGCGTATTCGGTTATAGTAGGTGCGTGGTAGTAATTAGTGTGTGGTGCATGGTGATGATATTGGTGGTGGTGGCACTCTCCACAAGGCGGTGGTAGTGGTTGTCCCGGTATCGGTTGTAATCGTGATCGTGAATGACATGGTGATCCTCCACAGCGTCCACACCCGGTAATGGGCGACCATACTCCTCTCTCTCGCCCAACGCAGACTCTTTCCCATCAGCAAACATAACACAATGTGACCAGTCAGACCCAACATCAGGCGGGCGTAGCGCAGAGGCCTGCTCCTTACGACACCGCGTCACCAAAACGTACGCCTATAAGCCCCGAAGCCCTCGCTCTAACCGGTGGATGATATTGGTCGGCCTACACTAACGCTCCCGTCACTATAATAGTCCGGTCACACCGCCAAACCCGGCTCGGTGCAGTAACTGTGCTGGTTATGGTGTGATATTGGTGTTGTTTCTGGTGGTGTTGCGTGCTTGTTGGTGGTGGTAGTGGTTGTGTATTGGTGGTCGGTGTGGTGTAAGGTGGTGGGATGGTTCGTGCCTGGGGTTGCAGTGGTGTGTCAGTAATTGTTCAGTGGTGGTGATATTGCCGTGGCGGTGGTGGCTGTCGTGGTGGTGGTGGTTGGTGGTGCTGGTAGGGTTGTGGTTGGTAGTGGTGGTGGTTGATGGTGGTTGTAATAGTGGTAATGTTGCGTGGTGATGTGTTAAATGCATGATAATAATGATGAGGATAACGACAATGATGGTGATAATGATAATGATAAATGCGATTATAAGGATTACAAATATGAAGATAATAATCATGCCGATTATGATAATGATAGTAATGATGATGGCGATATTATACAAGCATCATAGTTTCCAGCACATTACAAGAATATAAAACCCTTTAAATTCCAACGGCAATCGAACATATGAATTTAATTTACTTTTCCGACCTGCCAGCGCCCTGGAAGAGAATCCAAAATTTCTATTCCACAGACCTGGTCGGAATTCACATGTAACGCTATACCTCATTTCATGAAAAAATGAAGAGAGAAAGAGGAGAGAGAGGGAGAGAGAGAGAGAGAGAGAGAGGGGGGACAAGAGGGAGAAGAGAGAGGAGAGAGAGAGAGAGAGAGAGAGAGAGCGAGAGAGAGAGAGAGAGAGAGAGAGAGAGAGAAGAGAGAGAGAGAGAGAGAGAAGAAGAGAGAGAGAAAGAAGAGAGGGAGGGCAGGAGGCGAGAGGGAGAGAGACAGACAGAGATAGATAGATAGGTAGATAGATAGATAGAGAGAGAGAGAGAGAGAGAGAGAGAGAAGAAGAGAGAGAGAAATAGAGGGAGGCATGGAGGGAGAGGGAGAGAGAACATACAGACAGCGAGATAGAGAGAGCGAGAGAGAGAGAGAGGAGGAGAGAGAAGATGAGAGAGGAGAGAGAGAGAGAGAGAGAGAGAGGAGAGAGAGAGAGAGAGAGAGAGAGAGAGAGAGAGGAGAAGAGAAGAGAGAGAGAGAGGAGAGAGAGAGAGAAAAAGAGAGAGAAAGAGAGAGAGAGACGAGAGAGAAAAGAGAGAGAGAGGAGAGAGAGAGAAGAGAGAGAAGAAGAGACAGAGAACAGACGAGAGAAGACCAGAGAGACAGAGAGAACGAGAAACAGTGAGCAGAGAGAGAGAGGGGAGAGACAGAGAGAGAGAGGAGAGAGAGAGAGAGAGAGAGAGAGAGAGAGAGAGAGAGAGAGAGAGAGAGAAGAGAAAGTTAAATGCGCATTCGAAGCCGCGACCTGTAATTCACGAAAGATTCTTGATAAATTATTGACGCTGGGCTATTTTCGACTTCGTTGGCAGTTTGTCTTCAATTCAAACCAAAAAGAAGATAGATAGAGAGAGGAGGAAGAAGAGAAAAGGGGAGAGAGAGAGTGAGAGAGAAAGAGAGAGAGA
>NW_020869877.1:51427-56427 GCF_003789085.1 Penaeus vannamei
CGTGAGGTTAACGTCAGGTATAGGTTAGGTAGGTTAGATTTAGATTTAGATTAGATTAGATTATATTTAGATTAGAATTAGGTCTTAGGTTAGTTAGGGTGAGGTTTTAAATTAGGTTCTTAGGTTTAGGTTAGGTTAGGTTAGGTAGGTTTAGGTTAGGTTAGGTAGGTTAGGTAGTTAGGTTAGGTTAGGTTAGGTTAGATTAAGATTTAAATTAAATTACGGTGGGTTTAGTTTAGGTTCGGTCTTTAGGTTAGGTTAGGTTAGATTAGGTCTAGGTATAGGTCGGTTTAGGTTTAAGGTTAAATAGTTTGTTTTTCGGTTAAGGTTAGGTTAGGTTAGGTTAGGTTAGTAGGTTAGGTGTTAGGGTTAGGTTAGGTTAGCGTTAGATTTTAGATTAGATTAGATTAGATTTAAGATTAGGTTTAGGGTTAGGTTAGGTTAGGTTAGGTTTAGGTTAGTTAGGTTTAACGGTAAGGTTAGGTTGAAGTTTTGCGTAGTAGGTTAGGTTAGGAGCCTTTCCTCATTAAACCGCAGAGGTTTTGTAGATAATAGACTGAATAACCTGCTCAGGTCAGTTAGGTTCAGTGGCCAGGTTAAGGTCTAGTTCTAGGTTTAGGAATTAGGTTGGGTTGGGTTATGTCTTAGTTAGGTTGATTAGATTTTAGGTTACGTTACGTTACGTTACCGTTATGTAGGTTTAGTTAGGTTAGGGTTAACGTTAGGGGTTACGCTATTTGTTAGGTTAGGTTGTTTAGGTTATTTAGCGTTAGTTGGCAGTTAGGTTAGTTAGGTTAGGTTAGGATAGTTTAGGTTACGTTACGTTTAGGTTACGTTACGTCTAGGGTTACTTTTAGGTTAGGTTACGTATTACGTCCTAGGTTAGAATTAGATTAGAATTAGATTAGAATTAGATTAGGGATTAGAATTAGGTTAGGTTTAGTTTGGTTTGGTTTGGTGGATTTGTTTGGTTTGGTTTGGGTTTAGGTTAGGTCTAGGTCTAGGCGTTACTAGAGGTGGTTGGTAGGTTAGGTTAGGTTTAGGTTAGGTTAGGTTAGGTTAGTGTTAGGTTAGGTTAGGTAGGTTTAGGTTTGTTTGTTTGGTTTGGTTTGGGTTTGTTTGGTTTGGTTAGGTAGGTTTAGTTAGGGTAGGTTAGGTTTAGGTTATGTAGGTTAGGTTTAGGTTACGTATTTTACGTTACGTTTACGTAGGTTAGATTAGATCTAGGTTAGATTAGGTTAAGCGTTGAGTTAGGTTTTTAGGGTTAGATTTGGAGGTAGGAGCTTTTTCTAATAAACCGCAAGAGCAATTTTTTTCCCTAAGTTTGTTGATAATTAGACTGTGATAACGGCTTGTTTTTTAATTACTTTATTATTTTAGCAACACAAGTGACTATAATCTGCCGGTTTGTTTAGGAATTCGGTGCGAGGCCCGACCCAAAGAAATATTCGGTATACTTGACATGGCATTAAAAAGAGAAATAAATGCACATCTATAGTCTAGCCATGCCACATCAAACGGACAAATAGATAGCCTGAATGTATATCTATTCAGGATAATAGACAGATAAGCCTTAATTCTGCGTCGTATTTACGTAAATTCATGGCGTTGGGCCTTGGAAAATTTTAACAAGCCGTCGAATAACTCAGTTGCATTCTATCACAGCGGTAACAATTTCTTGTGCCAGAGAACTTATTATGTTCGCTCATCCGGATTTTCCTTAGCTTATTGTGCTCTGTTCTCTCATTCGGTTCTATACGGCCACGCGTGACCGGTAAGTGTGACGTGCGCCCGCACGCTGTGTGCCCCTGTGTGTAAGAGAGAAGAGAGAGAGAGAGATGAGGAGAGAGAGAGAGGAAAAGAGCAGAGAGAGATGATATCGAGAGAGAGAAGAGTGTGTTGTGCCCTGTGTGTGGTGGTGTGGGGGGGCGTGTGTGTGTGTGCGTGTGTGTTTGTGTGTGTGTGTGTGCGTGCTGTGCTGTGTGTATGTGTGTGTGTGTGTGTATTGATGTGTGTGCTGTGTCGTGTGATCGTGTTGTGTGGTGCTGTCGCAAGTGGTATATAACCACCCCTCGGGGAACCTGTAATGAACCTACGAGCATCAATTTATATCAATATCACCTCCAAAATCCGTCTGAAATATTTTAAATAGAGGCTACAGACCACGTCCTATGTCTTCTTTTCTTTTTCAAAGAGGTCCATAGGTCACAGTTTAAACAGAGAGGGTTGGCGTCAGGAAGGGCACCTGGTGATAAAAAAAAACCCTGCCAGAATCAAATCATATATCGACCCCATATAAGAATGAACAAAAGCGAACACAAAGGAATATCCAACATAGAGGAAAGGTGTTCTCGCCATCCTAAGGCCAACCAGGCGGATAGTGGCGTCGAGAGCCACACACACACACAAAACACAAACACACATATATAAACCCACACACATCATGCTTATTAGCCGGTGAATTTTGGTGTATTTATCAACTCTTCATTCTTTGTATGAATGAAAAGATGACAGGCAAATAACGAACAGAGAATAAAACCCTTAGCGTGGATAATACGGCATGGATGGAAAAAGATGACAGCAAAAGGAAACAGAGGATAAAAACCCTTAGAACAACAACAACAAACAACAACAGCCTAGCAAGACGTAGCTCAGAGGTGTCAACTGACAAACATATAGCTTTCGAGCATAAAAAAGAAAGAAAGAAAGAAAGAAAAAACATAAATGGAATCCCTTTGATGGCTTCAAAGATTTTTTTTTTTTTTTGGGTTCGCGGGAGGAGCGCCGGTCTACAGACGAAAGAACTTTTAATCATCACCAAGACGAACAGGTGTATGAAAATTGCGAACCTTGAAGTGCTTTAAATATCATTGACTTTGAACTTAAGTGTATCGAAATTGTTACAGGACTTGCCAATTGCGTTCGACCACCATCTAAATGCCAGTTGGAACTAGGTTTTTTTGCAGCTCCAAAGCGGAAACGTCGAAGAAAAGTTTTAGATTGCTCTCCGGTAAAAATTTATGGGAAAGACACACACAAATGCAAACGCACACACACAACGCACCACCGCACACGCACCAACACACACACAAAACAACACAAAAAACAACACACAACACACACCAACACACACACACACACACACACACACCACCACACACACACACACACACACACCACAACAGAGGCACTCTCATTACAAGTACATCTTTTATACGGAGTAAATCTTTTTTAAAGCTTCATCAGCCATACAAATATCAACATAGAAAAAAAAAAAAATAATTAAATACACTAAAAAAAAAACAAACTCGCCATAATCATTACACGATATATGTAAAATAAGTATATCCCCCACCCCACCAACCCAACCCCCACCACCACCACCCCTGCCTGTAGTGATCCAGACGGCCTTTGTTACAAAAGCTTTGTTGATAATGAAGCGGCTGGGAAGGAAAATGAGGGAAGAGATATTGTAATGAGAGGTGCGTTGAGGGGAGACACACGGGAAATCGGATTCATAGGCTTCCCGTGTAGGTCATTGAGGGTCTTCGGAAATTTTCATACTTACGTACCTACTTACCTCCCCTCCTCCCTCCCTCCCCTCCCTTCCTCCCTCACTGTCTGCCTTCCCTCCCTCATTGGTCTGCCTCCCTCCCTCACTTGTCTGCCTCCCTCCTCCTTCCCAACCCTCCCTCCCTCCCTCCCTGTTCTGCCTCCCTCCCAACTGTCTGCCTCCCCCTCCCTCATTGTCTGCCTCCCTCCTCCCCCTCCCTCCCTCCCTCACTGTCGCTTGCCCCCTCACTGTCTGCCTCCCTTCCTCACCGTCTGCCCACCTCTTTCCTTATCTATCCATCTATCCAATTTGTTTGTATATCTTATCTTTGCGGGTATGTGGTGTGTGAGAGAGAGAGGAGGAGAGGGAAGAGAGTGAAGAGAGAGGAAGAGAGAGAGAGAGAGAGAGAGAGAGAGAGAGAGAGAGAGAGAGAGTAGAGTGAAAGAGAGAGAGAGAGAAGACAGAGAGAGAGAGAGACAGAGAGACAGAGAGAAGAGGAGAGAAAGAGACAGACAAACAGAAATAGAAACAAAATGAGAGACGAAAAAATAAAAGGATAGTAAGAAATAAAGAAATAAAGGATAATAGTGTGTGTTATGTGTGTCGTGTTTAGTTGTGGTTTTCTTTTTTTTCTTTTTTTTTTTTAGATACAATGAAAAAAATTTTACTTGTTGGAAATATTCTCAATCAAATAGAATGATAAAGCTGCCAACATTCATTTTTTAGAAATTTTCACTGTAGAAGGCAATCTATTCTTATCAACATATCAAATTATAAGTTTTTTTTAATTATATGGAAGTTAATAATGTTCGTATGCAAATTAGATGAATCCCAAATCGATAACGAATATGCAAGAGTTAGCAATATGATATATTTTTAAAAGATGTTCATTATGATATCATGACACTGTACAACTGTGCTAGTGTTATTGGGTCTGCTTTTTTCAAAAATGTTCAGGATTTTTATCTAAAATTTCGAAATATAACTCGATAATTACTTTTTTACTTCGTTACTTTACATTAATCATCATCTCATGGTATCATACAGCTATTATTGTTTGTATTTTGCTTTCATATCATGTAAAAAATATATCTATTTAACGGATCCATGCCCATGACTTTTTTTATGTCCTTTTTTTTCTCATTATTAGTTATTTCAATCCCTTTGTTACCCAGAATTTGTAATGAGAAAGTCAATCACACAGGATAATGACAAAATCATGCTAGCTTATTTGATGCCGTGTTCTGCTCTGATATCAAATAACGCTTTGTAGCATTACCTGTAGGCTTGTTCTCCCAGCCGTAAATATATAGTTTCGTTCCTTGCATTAGAGTGTTATTATTGTGCATGTTACCCTGTCATGTTTTCAGGCTCGTACCTCGCTTGTTAGTCTTAATGCCTGGAGTAAGTGTAAAGAATGGTATTTCTCCTCGTAAATTGTGACGCT
>NW_020869877.1:73927-81427 GCF_003789085.1 Penaeus vannamei
TCAAGTTAAAATAATGGCTGAACTATTATATAAATGTTAATGGTGTATTAAAACATTAAATAATTATGAGTCCGAGCATCTACACCATAAGCCTAAATATCGGGAATTGAAAGATAAGATGATTGTTAAATACGGATTCAAGTTAAAACAATGGCTGAAACTATTATATAAATGTTAATGGTGTATTTAAACCATTAAATAATTATAAGAGACTCTCCGAGCATCTACAAAATAAGCCTAAATATCGGGAATTGAAATGATAAGATGATTGTTAAATACAGATTCAAGTTAAAACAATGGCTGAAACTATTATATTAATGTTAATGGTGGTATTTAAACCATAAAAATAATTATGAGTGCGAAACTGTTATATTCACGTTAATTCGTATTTAAACTAAAAAAAAAAAAAATAATTATAAGAGTGTCTCCGCAAAGCGAAAAATGTTGGTTGAGACCCATGGTACGTATATCAAAAAAAAAAAAAAAAAAAAAAAAAAAAAAGGGGAACTGGCACCTCACCCCTAACCTTGGACCACTCCGATTCGCTAAATCGCTCTTTTAAATTGAATTCCCTGACCCTTCACTACTTGAGATCATGTATGTTTACATCTAGAAAAAAACGTACAATTTTTTAAATATTTTACTTATATTTTATGCGCACAAGACCACATTATAATTATCTTTTTGCTTTGTTTTTTTTTCTCCTCTGGCAACCTATCCTGGCCAGAGCCCAGGATGAGTTGCCAGCTATTATTTTATTCTTTTTTATTTCTATACATTTATCAGTACATTGGTCGAACTACGTACGTCTTTAACTTAACTTAACCTGGACTTAAGAACAGCAGACGTACAGAGACCAGTAATAAAGTATATATTCACAAATAAGGAAGGAAATTACCAGATTTTAGAGGCAGACGAAAAGACGTGGGAATTAAAAGCGTTTTAAAGTTTTATTTGGTCAGACACAGTATTTTGTAACTTTTTTCAGATGTTGGAACAATTAAGTGGAAATAATTAATGATAATAATGATAATATTCATATTAGAATATGATAATAATGATAGATAATATAATATCATAATTAAGATAATAATAATACCGATATTATTCATATAATCATAATAATAATTTATAATGATTATATAACGATGATAGTAATGAAAATTATAACAATGATGTTAAAAATGATGATAAGGAGAAAAATTAAAATTTATGAACAAAATTTTCAATATAAATCCCCTTCCTTTATGAAGATAATAATAAGTAGTAATAACAGTGATGGTAATAATAGTCATATTGATAATAATAATTGCAATAAATTATAATGATAATAATAGTGACAGCAATAGTAAGAACAATAATAATTTATGACGATAGTGATGATAATGATGACGATAATGATTATGGTTACGATGATGATGGTGATGATGATGATAATGACGATGATAACATCAATGGCGTTCTAAATTATAATAAAAACACAATGGCTCACGACTTCAGCCTCAGTCATAATACAGTAAATACATCCACTGCAGCAAGACTGGAGTTTATTTCAATCATCATAAATAAAACAAAACATTATGCCTTTAGCCTGGGATCATATCGTTCATAAATATTATATAACACACTACTGAAAATAATAGTTTCCATTAGACCGCCATGCAGAGCAATCAGCACCCGGCTCGATTCACCACTTCATATATCAGAGGCAATGATGGAAATGACTCTTAATATGTTAAATAAACTTTACGCCAAACTGGGAATAATTGGGGGATTGTGCAATCGTATTAGGTGGTCTGTACTTATATGAAATTGGGTGGTAGATCATATGAGGACTGTCGTGATTCCTTTCTTCTTCTTGTCTGTCTCTATCTCTCTCTCTTTCTCTTTCTCTCTCTCTCTTCTCTCTTCTCTCTCTCTCTCGCTCTCTCTCTCGTCTATATATATATATATATATATATATATAATATAATATATATATATATATATATATATATATATATATATATATATATATATTATATATATATATGTATGTGTGATGTGTGTGTGTGTGTGTGTGTGTGTGTGTGTGTGGGTTCGTGCGCGTGTGTGTGTATGTGTATGTATCTATCCTTCTGCAGTTCAAGTTTCGACCTTTTCAGGTTTTCACGGAATGTTTGGAAAACCTTTAGAGTTGTGCCGAAACTATTTGCGTGTTTGGTTACCATCCATCTCTGTGTCCGTTTGCAATCAAATATATTGAGATTGAAATGAGAAGTTCAGTATTTTATATTGGTTTATTTATACGAATAATGTTTTCTTTGATCTAGGTTAATTAATCACATAAACGTATGAGAAACGGAATTTAAAATTTACCGAGAGTATGAGTATTAGAGATAACTGATATTAAATATACTCGTGATTCTTTGAAAATAAGATAATTAGTGTATTAGTACAAGTACGTGTGGTTATAGTCACATTTATATTAACGTCCTGCTTGTGTATGGACGTTACGTTTCCCTTATATTCCATGTGACTGCGCAGTTCATGTCAATTAATTTTGATGTAAAATGGGATGATAATCTATGACAATTTTTTTTTCTCTCTCTCTCTCTCTCTCTCTCTCTCTCTCTCTCTCTCTCTCTCTCTCTCTCTCTCTCACACACACACACACACACACACACACACACACACACACAAGCGTCATATCTCGAATCTATATATCAACTATATTGTTAGCATTATTATCATTATCGTTTTTAAACCGTCAGTTTATGCAGGCTCACTTCCTGGACAATCTGAGGGAGAAGGAAGGAAAAGGTATGAAGGCAATAGAGAAGAGAAGAAAGGGGGAAGTGAGAAAAGGAGGGGAAGGGGACACGACGAGAGAGAGGAGGCTTAGAGAGAAAAGGGGGAATGAGGGAGAGAGGGAAGAGAAGAAGAGGACGAAGGGTATGGGAAGGATAAGCAAGAAGAGGAAAGAGGCGGGAGAGGGCAGATGAAGGGAGTGAAATGGGAGGATGAGGGGAAGTGAATTTAAGGAAGATTCGGGAGCGAAAGGGGCTTCCAGGGGGGAATGGGAAAGGAAAAGGGAAAGAGACGGTGGGTGATTAAAGAAGGGTGGGAGAGAGAAAAAGAAGAAAAGAGAATTAACACTTATTATTATCATTCATGCATTTATTTACCTTTTTGTGAAATCTCCACGTGTCCTGCTGAGATCCCGAATAAAGGAAAAAAAAAACTCGTATAATAATATCAAACTACTAATGCTGTCCACTTAATTATACAAATTTAGGGTATCATTAACGAACCGCACCTCCACCAGAGCGAGATCTCCTGCTGGAGGCCCGAGGAAGACCCGACCTTCAAGACCTCTAGAATACCTACAAAGTTTGACTGAATATTAAAGATCACCCGCCGCCTCAACACCTTAGATCAATAAGGGCGAATACCTTGTGGGATAACAATGTCAAAGTATCTAAAACGTTTAAAAAATCTGTCTATAAATAATAATATCAATAAATAAATAATATATCAATAAACATGGGGGTTAGACGCTTCAACCTTGCACTAGGGTCGCGTCGGGGTCTAAGCTGTCACCTTGGCGGACGCCGTTGTGTTCCGCTGCGAGGTGACCGCCCCTTTCTCTATAGGATTCGCAGTTGGCTTTCTTGTTAATCCTCGATCATAGCACCTACTTTAGAATCTGTGCTACTGCTGCTGCTATCATCTTTAGCACGGATATCATTATGATTATTAACATTATTTATTAATATTCACGGATGAGGTGATCGCCGTGGTCCTTTTCCTCTATACAAAAATAACAGGCCACCTTTT
Source organism: Penaeus vannamei (assembly GCF_003789085.1). Taxonomy (NCBI): domain Eukaryota; kingdom Metazoa; phylum Arthropoda; class Malacostraca; order Decapoda; family Penaeidae; genus Penaeus; species Penaeus vannamei. The sequence continues at coordinate 77,747 of NW_020869877.1, forward strand.
AAAGAGTCGTCGACCATCGCACCTACTTTAGAGTCTGTGCTACTGCTGCTGCTATCATCTTTAGCACGGATATCATTATTATTGACATTATTTATTAATAATCTTTCTCTATAGAGTTCGCAGTTGGCTTTCTTGTTAATCTTCGACCATAGCACCTACTTTAGAATCTGTGCTACTGCTGCTGCTATCATCTTTAGAACGGATATCATTATGATTATTGACATTATTTATTAATCATCTTTCTGTATAGGGTTCGCAGGTGGCTTTCTTGTTAATCTTCGACCATAGTAACTACTTTAGAATCTGTGCTACTGCTGCTGCTATCATCTTTAGCACGGATATCATTATGATTATTAACATTATTTATTAATATTCACGGATGAGGTGATTGCCGTTGTCCTTTTCCTCTATACAAAATAACAGGCCACCTTTTTAAGAGTCGTCGACCATAGCGCCTACTTTAGAATCTGTGCTACTGCTGCTGCTATCATCCTCATCACCGATATCATTATGATTATTGACATTATTTATTAATAACCTTTCTCAATAGGATTCGCAGTTGGCTTTCTTGTTAATCCCTCGCCCATAGCACCTACTTTAGAATCTGTGCTACTGCTGTTGCTGTCATCTTTAGAACGGATATCATTATGATTATTGACATTATTTATTAATAACCTTTCTCAATAGGGTTCGCAGGTGGCTTTCTTGTTAATCTCGACCATAGTAACTACTTTAGAATCTGTGCTACTGCTGCTGCTATCATCACCGATATCATTATGATTATTGACATTATTTATTAATAATCTTTCTCTATAGGATTCGCAGGTGGCCTTCTTGTTAATCCCTCGACCATAGCACCTACTTTAGAATCTGTGCTACTGCTGCTGCTATCATCCTCATCACCGATATCATTATGATTATTAATATTATTTATTAATATTCACGGATGAGGTGATCGCCGTTGTCCTTTTCCTCTATACAAAATAACAGGCCACCTTTTTAAGAGTCGTCGACCATAGCACCTACTTTAGAATCTGTGCTACTGCTGCTGCTATCATCCTCATCACTATTATCATTAAGATTATTAATATTTACGGATGGGTGATCGTCGTGGCCTTTTCCTCTATACAAAATAACAGGCCACCTTTTTGAGAGTCGTCGACCATAGCACCTAGTTCAGGAGTCGAGTCCTACTACTAATATTAATGCTGTTGTTGTAGTTGTTATTGCTACCACAAATGCTGCTGACCCTATCGTCATTATTACCCTAAACACCGCTATCGTTATCATTATAATTATGTTTTTTGACATTCACTGATGTCTTCACTATTATTATTATCATTCTCATTTTTATGATAATCAGTACAATTATATTTATGTTTTTTTACTAAACCTACTACTATCTTTATCAATGATAATGGTGATCACAAAAATAAATGATAATTATAACAATGAAAAATATTTTACTATTCTTATTGGCAACATTATTTTCTATATCATTATTTCTCTTTCTTCTATTTATGTTGTTCATAATAGTAATAATGTGTACGACTAGTAATAGAAGCACCATTTAGGAAATACCACATAAATAAAATAAATGGAAAATATCAAACATAGATATACCGTATATTAGGTAATGATTGAAACTTTTGATGCAAATTAACTGAGTGATATTAAATCTCACATATCCAAGTGCATTTATATTACAATTGTTTGTATAGTATTTCTTTTTACAGTTTATTGCGAGAGATTTTATTGGACTCATAAATGGCGTTTTATGTGTACTGAAGTGTTTAATAACAGGGTTTTGTCAGCTCAGTGTTATCAGGTTTATATGAGTAGCTGTATATCACACACACAAACAAACACACACACACAACACACACAACACACACACACAAACAAACATATATATATATATATATATATATATATATATATATATATATATATATATATATATATATATATATATATTATAATATATATATATATATATATTATATATATTACATATATATAATATATAATATTATATATATATATATATATATATTATATATATATATATATATATATATATATTATATATATTTATATATATTTACTTACATTTACTCTCTCTTCTCTTTTATTATAATATATATAATATATTAGATAGATAGATAGATAGATAGATAGATAGATAGATAGATAGATAGATAGACAGATATACATATATCTATATCTATATATATTATATATATACATATAAATACATGCCTATATCTATATCTTCCTATCTATATATACATATATCTGTGAGTGGTACATATATATACATTTATATATAAACATATACATACATTTATATATAAACATATACATAATATATAATATATATATATATATATATATATATATATATATATATATATATATATATATTATATATATGTTATATATGTATATATATATAATATATGTATATATTATATATTATATATAATATATATATATATATATATATATATATATACACATATATATTCCTTCATATAAATATAGTTCGTTTTATTTTACTCTTCTTCTTTTTAGCCTTTGCCGAAGCGCCGACGAAGTACAGGCCATGGCGATCGCTTTACACGTCTGCCACGGAAACGCTGATTTACTTCTTCCCGATTATCTTTTGGATCTTTGATCATGGTAAAAAAAAAGATAAAATAAAAAAAAATAGGTAATACTGAGGAGGAAGAGAGGGAGAAAGAGGAGGAAGAAAGGGAGAAAGAGGAGGAAGAGAGGGAAAAAGAGGAGGAAGAGAGGGAGAAAGAGGAGGAAAGGGAGAAAGAGGAGGAAGAAAAGGAAGAGGAATAGGAGTAGGAAGAGAGAGAGAGAGAAAGGAGGATTAGGAGATGAAATCGATCGAATCACGCCGAAACACACATGGGAAATTCAACAATCATTTAACAAAGCCACATGCTTTATTTCCGTTCATTGTTTCAGACAGATCACTCAGCCGCTTCGAAATCACGTGACTCCTATCATATATAGCGAATCAAACTTCATAATTCTCGATCTTGAATACAAGATTAAGTGTGATTTATTCGTTCATTATTAACACTATTTGATTATGTATTATTATTATTATTATCATTATTATTATTTTTTTGAGATTTTAATACACTTACAGGATGAAGGAAGGAATGAGACAGCTTAACTAAGTACCTGAGTGTCTGCAAGGCGAAGGAACACAGATATTCGTATGACGTCAGATTTCAAAAGAGTTATCTGATATTGAGTGTGTGTGTGTTGTGTATGTGTGTATGTGTATGTGTGTGTGTGTGTGTGTGTGTGTGTGTGTGTGTGTGTGTGTGTGTGTGTGTGTTGTGTATGTGTATGTGTATGTGTGTGTGTGTGTGTGTGTGTGTGTGTGTGTGTGGTGTGTGTTGTGTGTGTGATGCGCGTGTCTTTCGATGCTTTCACTACCTACATTTTCGCCTGAATTTCTAATGCCTTAACAATTAGAATATCAATTACAAAACTTCACCCGCAGGAAACTGTCAACACATTACTACCACAATGGCTTTAGCTATAACCCTTAAACAATGCACAGTCCTTCTTAATGAGTCTTAACTGTCATGGACATCAACCCTTTCAACAATGACAATTATGACAAAAAAAAAAAAAAAAAAAAAAAAAAAA
>NW_020869877.1:86427-88927 GCF_003789085.1 Penaeus vannamei
AAGCAATAGAATAAAAGAGAATTTGAGGAATCGAGAGAGAGGAGCAAATGCGAGAAAGGAATTAAATAAAAGATAATTTGATGAAAGAGAGAGAGAGAGAAGCAAATGAGAAAAATGAATTAAATAAAAAAATGAGAACAAGAGAGAGAGAAGAAAATGAGAGAAACGAATTAAATAAATGAGAATTTGAGGAAACGAGAGAGTTTAACAGATGATAATATACTTTTAAGAGGCTTTACAGATAGATAAGAAAGGAGAGCTTAGTGAATTAAACCACTTAAGATGCAATTTAACCATTAGCATCAAGTTATTTACTCTACAATTGCTATAAAAGTAATGATTATCATTAACGGCATTGCCATCGACTACATAATGATCATCATCACCAGCAGTATTTATCAACATTATCATTGTCATCGTCACCATTGTCATAATCATCGTCATTGTTAGCAGTTATTTTCATCATTGTCCCCATTGTCATAATCATCATCGTCATCAATGCAATTATCATTATCATCATCGTCATTCGTCATCAATGCCAGTATCATCGTCATCATCGTCACCATTATCATTATCATCATCACCATCATAATCAGCTGTGTTACCATCCAACCACCCCCATCATCATCAATATCACCACCATCATCATTTCGAACCCGAAGAATTCCCTAAAAAAAAAAAAAAAAATGTTCTACGACGTTGAATAATAGAACTGAATATCATACTTTTCGAATATTCAAAAAGAAATACCCTTTCAAACATTTCATATATGATTTTCTTTCTCGTCTGAAGATTAAAAAGGAAAAAAATGATAATTTCGGTCCAAAAGCAAGCTCGCGAGATATATGTAAGTCAATTAATAATGAAGGAAATGAACTTACGATGAATAATTAGCAGGTGCGACATTTTCAGGGCTTTGAATATTAGAAGAATTATGTGAGATAGATAGATTTAGATAGATAGATGACAGAAGGGAGAAGAGAGAGAGAGAGATAGATGAGAGGGAGAGAGAGAGCAGGGAGAGGGAGAGGGAGAGAGAAAAGAGAGAGAGAGAGAGAGAGAGAGAGAGAGAGAGAGAAGGAGAGAGAGAAAGAGAGAGAGAGAGAGAGAGAGAGAGAGAGAGAGAGAGAGAGTGAGAGAGAGAGAGAGAGAGAGAGAGAGTGGTGAGAGAGAGAGAGAGGGGGGGGGGAGAAGAGAAAATAAATAGAAAAGAGAGAGAAACAGAAAGGGCGGGGGGGAGAGTGGTGACGGTATGAAAGGAAGGGAAAAAAACGCAACACACACACACACACACAACACACACACACAAACACACAACACACACACACACACACACAACAACATCACATACATAGGTAAGTGAGTAATACGAAATAGAAAGGGTGAGGTCCTTGAAATGGTAATATAAATCAAAAAAGAAACAAAAGAACACATTACCATACATGCCTTATATTCAGATTTAAAATGACTTACACATCCTTTCTTCTCATATCGTTCCTAAGTAATGAGGAGTTCCAAAAAATTCTTACTATGCTTCGTAGACATTTCAAAAAGGATCACAATTTTGCCCTAAAAAAGATGGGGTGGGGGTGGGGTGGGGGGTGGGGGTGGGGTGGGGAGTGATGGGGTGGGGTGGGGGGCGAGGTTTCATCCCCTCGGGAAATCAGGGTCGAGTGGTATTAAATAGAATACCTTTAGCTGTAGCAACTCTTGTGATTTACATGTATTTTCTGTACGTAATGATGGCAAAGATTATTCTACATATGACTAGTCTAGAACGAATAAAAAGATGAGAATTTCTAATAAATGATAAAGTGATAATGATGATAATAATGTACACAAGAAGAAAAAGGAGTGATAATGATGATGACAAAGAACACAAGACAGAAAAAGGATTGATAATGATGATAACAATGTACACAAAGACAGAAAGAAAGAAAAAAGGAGTGATAATGATGATAACAATGTACACAAAGAACAGAAAAGAAAGAAAAAAAAAGGAGTGATAATGATGATAACAATGTACACAAAGACAGAAAGAAAGAAAAAAGGAGTGAAATGATGATAACAATGTTACACAAAGAATAGAACGAAAGAAAGAAAAAAAAAGAAGAAAAAAAAGTCACTGACATTATTACTTTCATTACCAATGTTAATAATGGATCTGACAAGTTTCATGACATTGGCATAATAACGTATCTGTAATTACCATCATGATTATGATAATGATCGGAATCCTATTAGCTTTGATAACTAAATCTAGTTACATTATTGCCTTTGCTTTCTGCATTCTTATCATCACCTCCACCAGGGTTATGTTCTTGATAGCGTTGGTTAGTTTGTTTGTTCCTTGGTTAGCAAAATAATAATAATTAGTTTGTTTGGCTGGTTAGCAGGATTGTTAATAAAAATAAAAAAAAATAAAATAGAGGTGCGTGTTAGCCCAATGTAGATGCCATCAAATTTTGGTGGTGATTGGATCATGATAAAGTACGGTTAG
>NW_020869877.1:91427-96427 GCF_003789085.1 Penaeus vannamei
TATATATATATATATATATATATATATATATATATATATATATACTATATATACATATATAAACATCACACACACACACGTTTCCCTCATATCATTTTCAATTGGAATACCATTCAAATTCCAAGTTTTATTTTTTTTCATTCTCACTTTTTCTCTTTCGTTTTGTTCTTGTTCCCCAATCATGATCGCATATTCCTCTTTGCCATCGCGCCAAAATGGCTTTCTGTATGTATGTATGTATGTCTCTCTCTCTCTCTCTCTCTCTCTCTCTCTCTTCTCTCTCTCTCTCTCTCTCTCTCTCTCTCTCTCTCTCTCTCTCTCTCTCTCTCTCTCTCTCTCTCTCTCTCTCTCTCTCTCTCTCCTCTCTCTCCCTCTCTCCTCTCTCCCCCTCCTCCCTCCTCCCTTCCCACCTCCCGCCTCCCTCCCTCCATCCTTCTCTCTCTCTCTCCCTTTCCCTTCCTCGCCGTTCGTTCATCTCAATAGCATATACATTCCTCCAAACTACCAGCTTCCTCTGACTCATGAATAAATGATGAATCTTTTGATAGGCGTCTTCGGTGCAAGGAGATGAGTCGCTGGACGGGCAGCTCACAGGTTCTCGGTATCCAGGCCTATCAACAAGTTCCTATTTGTGGGGCTGCATACAAACGCGTCTTCACGTGCACGCCCACATTCAGATAGTTGTGTGTACGTATGTCCTACGCTCATACGTTCGTTGCTTTGTCATGTGTTCATTTATGTGAGTATTTTTTGGCTTTTTTTATTTATTCTGTGTGTGGATGTGTTAGATCTGTACGTTTATTTTTTTGATGTTAATAAAATGATGTATTTGTGTATGGGTATCTTCATATACGGATGTATTTGCCAAAAATATCTTTAATATTCTTAGATGAACAGGTAAATAGATCGATGGATAGATAAATAGGTGATTAGATAAACATAGATAAATAGAGAGGTAGATAGACACACAGTCAAAAAAATAAAAAAAAAAAAAAAAAAAAAAAAAAAAAAATATATATATAAATATATATTATATATAATATATATATATATATATATATATATATATATATATATATATATATGAAGATGAATCACGAACTAATGGAATCTTTTACCTATCCATTGTTATCCAATAGAAGTAGATAGAAAGGAAAATCTGGCATTTCTAAGTAGATGGTCTATTTGATAAGCCAGGAAGCATTTCCATATTCAAATTCACCGAATAAGTGATATCAAACTCACGGTTTCATCTTTTTTTTTTGTAAAGCAGAGTTCACTTTCTCTCTCTCTCTCTCTCTCTCTCTCTCTCTCTCTGTCTCTCTCTTCTCTCTCTCTCTCTCTCTCTCTCTGTCTGTCTCTCTGTCTCTCTCTCTCTCTCTCTCTCTCTCTCTCTCTCTCTCTCTCTCTCTCTCTCTCTCTCTCTCTCTCTCTCTCTCTTCTCTCTCTCTCTCTCTCTCTCTCTCTCCTGTCTCTCTCTCTCTCGCTTGATAGACAGATACATAGACAGATAGATAGGCAGATAGATAGACAGATAGACAGACAGATGGATAGATAAATAGAATAGATAGATATAGATATAGACAGCTAGATCGACAGATAGATAGAGGATAGATAGATAGACAGAGAGCTAGATAGACAGATAGATAGGTAGATAGACAGAGAGCTAGATAGACAGATAGATAGGTAGATAGACAGAGCTAGATAGACAGATAGATAGGTAGATAGACAGAGAGCTCGATAGACAGATAGATAGGTAGATAGACAGAGAGCTAGATAGACAGATAGATAGGTAGATAGACAGAGAGCTAGATAGACAGATATAGATACAGAGTAGATTAGACAGAGATAGTAGACAGATAGATAGACAGATAGATAGGTAGAATAGACAGACAGAGAGCTAGATAGACAGATAGATAGGTAGATAGACAGAGAGCTAGATAGACAGATAGATAGGTAGATAGACAGAGAGCTAGATAGACAGATAGATAGATAGGTAGACAGACAGAGAGCTAGATAGATAGACGATAGATAGTAGATAGACAGAGAGCTAGATAGACAGATAGATAGGTAGATAGACGATAGAGATAGCAGTAGATAGACAGATAGAGTAGGTAGATAGACAGAGAGCTCGATAGACTAGATAGATAGTAGATAGAGGACAGAGAGCTAGCTCAGATAGACTAGATCTCAGCAGCGCTTGGAATAGCGTGCCTTGTCTTCTCAAGTTGACGCAGCGCCAAGGGGGCAGTCCAATGCCTGGCTCGCTTCATTCAGTCTCCTTGTTAAGATCCATTTTACTGTATGTTTCCGGTCGGGGAGAGTTGAAGGGAGTTGTTTACCTTATACATTCCCTGCGTGGATAGATACCTTTACATTCGCGAACCTTTTCTGTAGTGAATAAGTACTTTTTTGAACCTCCATGCGAGTCTTCCATAGCGATTCCACTCCTAAGCTTATAACATTTATATTGTTATGATTTCAAAAGGCTTTCCTGCGTCGCATTCAGTTATCAGAGTATGTCATAAAAGCTTTGGGATTATTTTGGAAAGAAATGTAAGGAAAGGACAGTGGGGTAAGGAATGAGAATGTTAGGTAGAAGAATTATTGATGTTTCTTTAACTGTAAGTTAGTTAGAGACAGGAAGTGGTTCTATAGGAAAGATCAGACAGATGTATAATTTGATGTACTTCAGTAGGAAATGAAAATATGGACTGATAGATAGATATATGAAGAGATATAATAGGAAGGGTGATACTCTAGGTAGGTAGAAGTGACTCTCTCTTTCTCTGTCATACTCCCTCTCTCTCTCTCTCTCTGGTACTCTCATTCTCTCTCTCTAACTGGTACTCTCATTCTCTCTGTCTGTCTATCTGTCTGTCTGTCTCTCTCTCTCTCTTTCTCTCTGGTACTCTCATTCTCTCTGTCTGTCTCCTCTCTCTCTCTCTCTCTCTCTCTCTCTCTCTCTCTCTCTCTCTCTCTCTCTCTCTCTCTCTCTCTCTCTCTCTCTCCTCTCTCTCTCTCTCTCTCTCTCTCTCTCTCTCTCTGTCACTTCCATTCACGATAAAGATACCAATAATCATCATCATCCTCTAGAACAACAATCAGGATGTAGAGTAAACATCCTCCTTGAAACATCCTTCCTCCCCTTCCTCTCTTCCTTCACTTCCTGATCCCTTAATTCCGAATCCTACACCTCCTCAGTCTTCCTCCCTCCCCCCCCTCTCCGCCCCATCGGCCCCTTCCTCACACACACTCTGTTATGACGTCATCCATCATGTTCTATTTCTTCCTCTTCGCTTTTTGTACTTCTTTATTTCTCGTCTTGTTTATCCTTCCTCGCTTTCTTCTCGTTATTTTTACTGTTCTGCTGTTTTTGTCTCTCCTTTCTTTTATTCTTTCTTTGCTCTTCCTTAAATCCCTCTTCTTCTTCGTCGCATCCTCCGATTCCGTCTTCTCTTCCTTTCTCTTTCCTCTTTCCTCTTTATGCCTCTTCTCCTTTCTTCTTTTCCTTCTTTATGCCTCTTCTCCTTTCTTCTTTTCCCTCTTTATGCCTCTTCTCCTTTCTTCTTTTCCCTCTTTATGCCTCTTCTGATTTCTTCTCTTCCATCTTTATGCCTCTTCTCCTTTCTTATCTTCCCTCCTTTCTTCTCTTTCCTCTTCTACATAGCATCCTCTCTCCTCCTCTTTCTTTTCCATCTCCTCTTTTACACCTCCTTTCTTTTTTTTCTCCCTTCCTCCCTTTACCATTCTTCTGATTTATCCCTTTTATTCTTTGTCTCCCACCTTTTCCACCTCTTACACTCTCCTCTTCTCTTTTCCCCCCTCCCCTTTTCTTCCTTTTTCCCTCTTACATTTTCTTCCTTTTTCCCCTCTCCCTCTCTTTCATTTTCCATCTCTTCTTCCTCTCTCTTTCCCTTTTCTTTCTTATCCTCATCGCCCCCTATTCCCCTCTTATTTTTTCTTCTTTTTGTCCCTTTTTCTCTTCTTCTTTCTACTGTTTATTTCCCCCTTTTTTCTTCACTCTTCCTCCTCGTTCCCTTTTCCCCTTGTTCGTTCTCCTCCTCTTCGCCCCTATTCCCATTTTTTTTCCTTCTTTTTGCTCCTTTTCCCTCTTCTTCGTTCCTTTCATCTTCTCTCTGTCTTCTCATCCCCCTTTTCCCTATTTTCTCTCGGCCTCTTCGCCCTTTTTTCTCTTCCTCCTCTTCGCCCCTTTCCTCCTCTTATTTCTTCTTCTTTCCGCCCCTTTTTTTCTTCTCTTCCTCCTCATCCCCCCCCTTTTCCCTACTTTTTTTCTCTTCCAAGCCCCCCCCTTCTTTCTCATACTCTTCGCCCCTTTCCCCCCCATTCTTTCTCCTCCTCTTCGTCCCCTCTTTTCTTCTCCTCTTCCTCCTCATCCCCCCTTTTTCCCCTATCCTTTCTCCTCCTCTTCGCCCCTTTTCCACCCTTCTTCGCCCCCTCTTTTCTTCTCATCCTTCTCATCCCCTCCTTATCCCCCATTCTCCCTCCTCCTCCTCCTCGCCCAAAGGAGATTATTTTCGGGGCCGAGAGTGTCACAGTTCCCAAGGACGCTGATAGAAGTCGCCCGAACATGATTACCCGAAGAGTCCTTTTGATGGGCGTTGCTCGCGTGTGTCTATAGCTACTTGTGGGAGTCTCTGGGGGCTTCCTTCCCCCCCTCTCCCTCTCTCTCTCCTTGGGCCCCCTCTTCCCCCCTTTTTCCCTCTCTCCTTGGGCTCCCCTCTTTCCCTTCCCCCTCTTTCCTTCCTCTTCCTCCTTTTTCCCTGGGCCCCTCTTCCCCTCCTTTCCCTCTCTCCCTGGGCCCCTCTTCCTCTCCCTGGGCCCCCCTTTCCCCTCTCTCCTCGTCTTCCCCTTTCTTCAATCCTTCCCCTCTCCTGGGCCCCCTTCCCCTCTCTCCGGGTCCCCTTTCCCTCTCCCTAGGGCCCCCTCTTCCCCTTTTTCCTCTCCTGGGCCCCTTCCCCTCTCCCTGGGGCCCTTCC
>NW_020869877.1:101427-103927 GCF_003789085.1 Penaeus vannamei
TTCTTTCTGTCTTACTTTAACCACTTATTTCGATTTTCCTCTTTCCTTTTTAACCACCTTCTCGATTTTTGTGTTTTTTTGTTTTTCCTTTCTTGTTAAATTGCCTTTTTTTCTTCTCCTTCTTCTTCTTCTTCTTCTTTTTTCTTTTTTTTTTTTTCTTTCTTCCTCACCGTCCTCCTGCATATCCCTCTTTCTTACTAAACCGCTGTGTTCTCCTATTCGTCTTTCTCTTCCTTTTTTAATATCCCCCCCCCCAAAAAAAAAATACTGAAACCACATCCGTGTTTCTTCTCCCCTTTTTTGATAACCCCCCCTCCCTTCACCCCCCCCCCAAAAAAAAAAACTACGTGTTTTTTTTTCTCCATTCACCCCCCCCCCTAAAAAAAAAAACACTGAACCACATCGTGATTATTTTTCTCTCCCTTCACCGCCCCCCCCCCAAAAAAAAAAAAAAAAAAAAAAAAAATAATAATAATAAAATAAAATAAATAAAATAAAATAATACTAATAAAATAATAACAAAAAGTAAATAAAACAAAAAAAACACAAAAAACATAAAATAAAATAAGATAAATAACAAAACAAAACAAAAAACAAAAATGTACCGCGTTGCAAACAAAACCCAGAGAAATTTACTGTGAGCTGATCAACTTGTAGCCTCTTCGAGAATTAGATCAGGGAAGGAGGTTTTGGGTTAGATAGAAGGGGAGATTTCTCTTCCTCGTTGGGGTCCGCGTTTCCTTGGGAGGGCAAGGGAGGAGGGGAAGGAGAGATGGGCGAGGGTGGGGAGGAGGGGTGGGGAGGAAGAGAGAGGGAGGGTGGGAGAAGGAGGAGGGTGGAAGGGAAGAGGATGGAGGGTGGGGAGGAAGGGAGAAGAGGGGGAAGGAGGGTGGAGGGGAAGAGGATGGAGAGGGGGGGAGGGAAGAGAGGGAAAGAGAGGAGGATGGAGAGAGGAGAGAGAGGAGGAGAAGGAGGGGGAATGAAGGGAGAGGGGGAGAGGGAGGAGATGGAGGGGGTGGAAAAGTGAGGAGAGAGAGAGAGGGAAAAGAAAGGGGGGGGGGGGGATCAAGAGAAGGGGGAGGGAGGACGATTGAGAGTGGGAGAGGGAGGGAAGAGGGACGGAGGAGAGCGAGAGGGAGGAGGGCTAAAAAGGAGGAAAGGAGCAGGAAGGTGAGAGGGACGTAGGGAGGAAGAGAGAGAGAAGAGAGAGAGAGAGAGAGAGAGAGAGAGAGAGAGAAGAGAGAGAGAGAGAGAGAGAGAGAGAGAGAGAGAGAGAGACGAAGAGATTATAAATATAAGTAAAATAACAAGCAGCTCACACACACACACACAACACACACACACCACACACAACACACACACACACACACCACACACACACACACACACACACACACACACACACACACACACACACACACACACATACATTTCACATACACACATATTGCACACACAAGACATGTATGGGACACCCCTAAATTAAACGTGAAATATGCTGGAAAATAAAATAACGAAATATTTCATCCCTCGCACCTACCCCGCAACCATATCCATGTTATTCACTAAATCACTTTTTTTCAATTCAGCAATCCATTTTTTTTTTAGGGGGGGGAGTTGTAATAAAATGGTACTATGACTCTTTTACGCGTTGTAATAAAATGTACCAAGACTTCAAATGCAGTTGACATAGGAACATTGTAGCTCTTTGTAACCATTTCCATTCTGTGTCCTGGATAACATCATTTAAACCAATTTACCAATAACAATAAAACTTTCTGAAGATGGTTTGTCCACTACAACAGTGTGAAATTCTTTACGTTACCCGATCTATTCGTCAATACGGGGAAAAAGGTGTTTAAAGGAGAATATATAGGTCTGCGTGAGAGAGAGAGAGAGAGAGAGAGAGAGAGAGAGAAGAGAGACGATGGGTGAGGGGAGGGAGGGATGGAGGGTGAGAAGAGGGAGGGAGGGAAGAGAATGAGAAGAGACGAGAGGAGAGAGAGAGAGAGAGAGAGAGAGAGAGAGAGAAGAGAGAGAGAGAGAGAGAGAGAGAGAGAGAGAGAGAGAGAGAGAGAGAGAGAGAGAAGAGAGAGAGAGAGAGAGAGAGAGACATGGAGGGAGAGGGGAGCAGAGCAGAGAGAGTGTGAGAGGGAGGAGGGAGAGGGAGGGGAAGGGTGGTGGAGGGGTGAGAGGAGGGGTGAGGGGAGAGTAGAGAAGAGGAGAGAGAGGAGAGAGAGAGAGAGAGAGAGAGAGAGAGAGAAGAGAGAGATGAGAGAGAGAGAGAGAGAGAGAATGAGAGAGAGAGAGAGAGAGAGAGAGAGAAAGGAAAGAGAGAGAGAGAGAGAGAGAGAGAGAGAGAGAGAGAGAGAGAGAGAGAGAGAGAGAGAGAGAGAGAGAGAAAGAGAAAGAGAAAGGGAAAGAAAAAGAGAGAGAAAGAGAAAAAGGGAGAGAAAGATTATAATTACATCATTAATTATCAAGAAGCTTTATCTCTTTT
>NW_020869877.1:113927-116427 GCF_003789085.1 Penaeus vannamei
GCTCTCTCTCTCTGTTTGTCTCGTGGTCTCGTCTTCTCTCTTCTGGTCTCTTGCTGTCATTTAATTTAACATCTGTCAGTAAATACATCTAACTCTTAATTTGCCCCATTCATCATTTCAAGTTCATTGATATATGGTATGTATCAGCATTATCTAAATAATTTTGATAATTGATCCCTTCCCCCCCCCCCAACAAAAAAAAAAACGAGTAACATAATAACTAATTAACTATCAGCATTATTTAAGTATTAATTTAATATATTGGCTAATATAATTTTCTAATCAGGTAAGTCCACGCCCCCCAAAAGAAGAGCGGTAACAGAATAACTAATTAATTAATTTCGAGTTCCTACCACTAAAGGTGTTTGCGTTTAAGGAATTATTATAACTAACACGCATCAAGTTGGTAAGAATGGCTATTTATTCTAATTAAAACTTCTTTTTCCAGGTTATCCCTTACCTAAGAATCTCATTATAACTATTTTCCTGCAGTTAAAGTTCATAAAGAATATTATGAGAGTCTAATTACCCGGCTATATCTGACCCCTTACCCCCCCCCCCCTCTCCCTCCTCCCTCCTCCTCCTCCTACTCCTACTTCTCTTCCCCTTTCTCTTTCTTCTTCTCCTGCTCTTGCTACGTTGTCTGCGTCTGCGTCTTCCTCTTCCTCCTCTTCATGTTCGGGTTTGTTTTCGTGTTCCTCCTCGTCCTCCTCCTCCTCTTATCCCCCTTCTCGTTTTCTTCTCCCCCTATCCTCCCCCTTCTCGTCCTCTTCCTCCTCCTCGTCCTCCTCCTATTCCCCCTTCTCGTCCTCTTCCTCCTCTTGTTCCCCCTTTTCGCCCTCTTCCGCCTCCTCGTCCCTCCTCCTATTTCCCCCTTCTCGTCCTCTTCCGTCCTCCTATTCCCCTCTCTCGTCTTTGTTCTCCTCCATTCTTTCATATCCTTGCTTCTTCCTCATTCTCTTTCTTCTTACTCTTTCTCGAATTCGTCCCCCTCATCTTCCTTCTCGTCTTTCCCCTCACTTCACTCACATTTTAACTTGCCCTGTGTAGCTCCCCTCCCCCCCCCCCCCTCCCTCCCTCCCCCCCCCCCCTCCACCCCCAAGCTCCCCCGTTCCTTGTACCAGTCCCCCCCCACCCCCCCCTTCCCCACACCAGAAACGCTGTCTAATCACCGAATCGTATATTTTCATACCGTTTCTCTCGCAGTATTCACTTCCTTCTATTTATAAGAAAAGAAAGAATGAAAAAAAGGGAAAAATAAACAATTTGATCTTTACTGATATTAACCTTGTGATTTTTTTTTTTTTTTTTTATGTTTTTCTATCTCTTTCTTTCGTTCAGGTTTCGCTTCAGCTTTTCGTTCAGGTTTCACTTCTTTCCACCTCTCCTTTCTTCCTCAAATCCTACTCTATTTGCTTTTTTTTCCCTATTCTCTCCCTTTTCGTTCCGGTTTCACTTCTTTCTACCTCTCCTTTCGCTTCAGTTCAGGTTTCACTTCTTTTCACCTCTCCTTTCTTCCTCAAATCCTACTCTATTTGTTTTTTTTCCTATTCTCTCTCTTTTCGTTCAGGTTTCACTTCTTTTCACCTCTCCTTTCTTCCCCAAATCCTACTCTATTTGCTTTTTTTTTCTTATTATTCTCTCCCTTTTCGTTCAGGTTTCACTTCTTTCCACCTCTCCTTTCTTCCCCAAATCCTACTCTATTTGCTTTTTTTTTCCTATTCTCTCCCTTTTCGTTCAGGTTTCACTTCTTTTCTCCTCTCCTTTCTTCATCCTACTCTATTTGCTTTTTTTTCTTATTATTATTCTCTCTCTTTTCGTTCTCTATTTGCTTTTTTTCTTATTCTCTCTCTTTTCGTTCAGGTTTCACTTCTTTCCACCTCTCCTTTCTTCCCCAAATCCTACTCTATCTGCGCAATCCTGTCAAGTTACAGCCCTGCTTAAAATAAACAAAACACACACGCCGTCATCATCACAGGAATTCCAACGTTATCCATCCTCCCTTTTTCCCCCAACGCGAGTCATCACATTCCCTCCCTTCCGGTGGTGATTCACTCGACTCATGTTACTCTAACCACGACGCGACTCCGACTCCACCGGCGATAACCCCCCGTGTCAATAGCCATAATCACCATCCATTAACGAGGTTTGTTCGATACAGTAAATCCACTGTTTAGCACTATTCACATCGCTTGTAATCACCGGGTATCTATTGATCCGTGCGTCGGTCTGTCGCTGTCATTATGCGTCAGGTTCTGCTTTCTTGACAGCTGGGGGGCTGAGCCTGACAGGACAGCACAGCGTCGGGGGAGAGGGAGAGAGAGCGTCGGGGGAGAGTGAGAGAGCGTTGGCGATTTAAAAAGAGCGTCGGGAGCTTTGGAGAGCGTAAGGGAGACTGAGAGAGCGTCGGGGAGACTGAGAGAGCTTTGGAGAGCGTCGGCTTGATTAAAAGAGCTAAGGAGAGCTTTTTGAGAGTGTCGGGGAGATTAAAAGAGCGTCG
>NW_020869877.1:146427-148927 GCF_003789085.1 Penaeus vannamei
CGCACGGTTGCCAAGTTGCTGACTGACAACAGCGTTTCAGTAACCGAGAAACTCTCGTGATTTCAGCAAAGTAATAATATTGAGGTGACATGAAAAAAAGACCTTTGGAGGCAGAGACACAGAGGGCAGTCATTAAGTCATTAAGCAGTGACGATATGTATATATATATATATATATATTCTAATTTCCCTGATTCAGTGTCTGAAAAAGCTTAAAGACGTAATAATTATAATGATTTTATCATATTTGTTTAAGAATTAAATGTACATGTTGCTCTACTTGCAAATTAATTCAATTACATTTTTATAAAAAAAAAAATAATATAGATTTTTTGTAATCACATAATTATTATCATCAGCGTTATTATAGATATACTTAACAATATACTCCATATTAATTATATGGAAATAAATATACAAATATATGAACACACAAAAAAATACATACATTCTTAACAGACACACACACACATAAAAACAAAAATAAAAAAAAAGCATATATATATATATATATATATATATATATATATATATATATATATATATATATATATATATATATATATATATATATATATATATATATATATATATATATATATATATATATATATATATATATATATATATATATATATATATATATATATATATATATATATATGTATCACACACACACACACACACACACACACACACACACACATATATATATATATATATATATATATATATATATATATATATATATATATATATATATATATATATATATATATATATATATATATATATATGCACGCACTCACACATGTTTATATTTTCCACTCGTACACGACTGTACTTGTGCATTCAAACATGTACAAGTGCGTGTACCTTCCATCTCCAATACCCTCGCTTCAACAGGGTCCTCTGAAAACATCGCATTATAAAGATTCGCTTCCTTTCACTGTTCCCTTCCGTTGATATTCTGTGCCTCCGGACTCATTGCACATGGCCGGCAGCTCGTCATGTGTGCTATTCATGGGGTATATATATATATATGTTTTTTTTTTCTCTGTTTCGTATCTCTTTGCGTTTTCTTTCTGGCTGTTTTTTTTTATTTTTTGTGGATTTTTTTCTGTGTTTTGCTGTGGTTTTATCTTTCTTTTCTATCTCGTTTTCTGTCTGTCTGTCTCTCTTTCTTACTCTGTCTATATATATCTATCTTTCTCTTCACTCGTTTGTACTATTTGTGTTATTATTTGTTTTCAACTTTTATTCATTTCTCTGTTTATACGTTAATCAGTTTGCAAGATCTGAATAGGATATTTTTCTTCATTCATTCCATCGTTTCTCTTTCCATTTACCTTGAATATTTTCTTCTTCTCCTCCTTTTTTGTCCGAATTATAAGGCTCCTTCTCTGTCTTCTTCTTCTTCTTCTTTCACCTTCATTTTCTTTCTTCTTCTTCTTCCCCGTTTTCTTTTTCTTCTACCTTTTCCCCTTCTTCCTCTTCCTTTTTCTATTATTGTTTTACGTCTCACCTATTGCAGTAACCTCCCCCCAAAAATCATTTTCTTATATAAATGTTCTTCACAGCTTCCAAAACAAAGGAATTACAAGAAAACAAAATAACCACCACTGACAATATTTGATTATTAACCATCATGAGAAAAAAAAAAAAAACAATAAAAAATCTAAACCCCACCAAAAAAAAAAAAAAAAAAAAAAAAAAAAAAAACGATATTTGAATAGATGTTGTATTTTAATGTCCGTTTGGACATCAAAATACAACATCTAGACCATTATTAATCACAGACAATCAATTAAAATGAATCGTTCAAAATCATCTTTTCTTTCTCGAGGAGAGAGAGAGAGAGAGGGAGAGAGAGAGAAAAAAAAAACATTGCACCCTGACCCTCCTTTGTTTAAGTCAGAACATGTAAATAAAAAGCCACCAGTTTGACCTAACACGCGCTTGACCTTTCGTTCTCTCGCTCTTGATTCAGAATTCAGCATCGTCCAGGGTCAGCATGATCGTTGAGGACATAATTCATATTGATGCTGGTAATCAATATACACAGAAAGGTTTTGCTGAGTTGAATGTCATTTTTTCTCTCTCTCTCTCTCTCTCTCTTTTTCTGATTTTTTTTTTTTTTTATTCTGATTTTTCTTATATTTTTTACTTTTTTTTTTATTTTTACTTCCTTTGTTTTATGTTTCTTGCTGTGTTTTACTTTTTCTGAAAATTGTTTTATGGTGTTTTAATTCCTTCTTTTAGGTTGGGTTGTTGGGTGTGAGTGTTTTATCGTGTCTCTCCGTGTTTGTGTGTTGTTTTTTGTTATATTTGTTATCATTATAATAATTATTTTTCCTATTATTATCATTGATATCATTATTGTTATTGTTAATTTTCTCATCATTGTCACTATCGTTATCATTGTCATCATAACTATCATCATTATCTATGTTATTATTATCATCATTGACACCATCGTCATCATTATTATTACTAACGTT
>NW_020869877.1:153927-158927 GCF_003789085.1 Penaeus vannamei
TTTATTATACATAAATATTTATTATACATAAATATTGGAATTTATTATACATAAAAATTTATTATACATAAATATTTATTATACATAAATATTGGAATTTATTATACATAAATATTGGAATTTATTATACATAAATATTGGAATTATATTATACATAAATATTGGAATTTATTATACATAAATATTGGAATTTATTATACAAATATATAACATAAATATTGGAATTTATTATACATAAATATTTATTATACATAATATTGGAATTATTATACATATTTATTATATACATAAATATTTATTATACATAATATTTATTATACATAAATATTTATTATACATAAATTATTATTTATATACATAAATATTGGAATTTATTATACATAAATATTTATTATACATATACATAAATATTGGAATTTATTATACATAAATATTTATTATAACATAAATATTGGATATTTTATTATACTATACATATTATTATTATACATAAATACATGGAATTTATTATATATTATATACATAAAATAATTGGAATTTATTATACAAAAATATTTATTATACATAAAATAATTGTATTGGGAATTTATTATACATAAATAATTTTTTATTATACATAAAATATTTATTATACATTAATATTTATTATACATAAATATTGGAATTTATTTTACATATTTATTATACATAAATATTGGAATTTTATTAATACATTTTATACATAAATATTATTATACATAAATATTGGCATTATAAATATTTGGATATTGAATTTATAAACATAAATATTTCTCAACAACAAAGCTAGTGTCAAGGCATGTAGTGTGGCGAGACATTCCCCAACCTTCCTCTCTGCTTCAGGGTCGAAAGTCAAGCCTCGTCTCACTTATCGTAATTCGTAACGTGGATTCACAATTCCGTTGATTCTCTCGTTAAACGTTGCAACATTCAGTATCCAAGGAAACGTGATTTTTAATACCAGCATTTATCATACGCGCGTAGGAGACGATGTGCATGTGACAATAAAACTGTTTACGACCTTCCTCCCAAATTAATTATTAACATTTATACGAACTAACCATTTCTTGATGATTATTATAATTTACTCTATCAATCAGAAAACCAAATTTTGCTGTATTGATATGTCTTGAAAATAAATATACTTTAAGATTTTTTTTTTTTTTTTGGGGGGGGGCTCACCATACATCTTTACGATTGTAAACAATGCATCCATTAAATATCAAACTAATATCGATATCGACATATATATATATATATATATATATATATATATGTATACATATATATATATATATATATATACATATATATATTATATATAATATATACATATATATATATATATATATATATATATATATATATATATATATATATATATATATATATATATATATATATATATATATATATATACATATAATATATTATATATATATATATATATATATATATATAATATATATATATATATATATATATCATTATTATTATTATGATGATGATGTGGAGGAGGAGGAGGAAGATTATAATCATCATTATGTGGCGACCAACTGAACTTGGGTTTTCGACCAATTCCAAGATATAAATTGCTACTATATATTCCTAGGACATCATATTCCATCATCATAATCATCCAAATCACCATCAATAATATGATCATCATAATTACAAATAGCCATACCAACCTTCAACCAGAAATACGTAGATAAAAGAAGAAAAAAAAAAACACACACACGCATTGAAACACTAACAATAACCCAACACAAAATAAATCGACAAACTAGAAACAGGTCACCAAATACCAAATAAGAGGTCAAAAGGTCAAAGCCTGAGGCCCAAGATCGTCCCTGCTTCAGACGTGAAAGTTCCTTCTGTTGAATTCCTGAAGAAAACCTCGATATTGCAAAGTAATCTTGTTTGGGGCAAAAAGGAACGACTTGGATTTATCTACTGATTTTTTATTTATTTGTTTTTGTTATTTTTATTTTTATTATTATTATTATTATTTTTTTTTTTTTTACATTTCAACTGTTTATTTAATTATTTGTTTGTGTTGTTATATTTTATGTGTTGACTCTTTTATTGTGTTAGTATCGGGACATATTTGCATATTTTTTTACTTATTATCATGCTATTTATTATTATAAGTATTATCTTTATTATTATCTCTCTCTCTCTCTCTCTCTCTCTTCTCTCTCTCTTATTTAGAATCTGATTTTTATTTATTTTTTATAAACGTTATAGTTATTATTGTCATCTCTCTCTCTCTCTCTCTCTTCTCTCTCTCTCTCTCTCTCTCTCTCTCCTCTCTCTCTCTCTCTCTCTCTCTCTCTCTCTCTCTCTCTCTCTCTCTCTCTCTCTCTCTCTCTCTCTTCTATCTATCTGTCTGTCTATCTATTTATCTATCTGTATCTCTATGTTGTGTGTTTCAGCTATACCGGTTTCATCTAGTGATATAACTGACCCACGTAGATGGTAACACCGGCCATTCCATGTACACAGAAGGTAATTTAGAAGAAAAATGATATAGACAGCATGTAACGCCAATAATCTGGGTAACAATTTAATAAGTATCTGAATTGAATTCTGAATTGAATTGAATTGATCTCTCTCTCCTCTCTCTCTCTCTCTCGTCTCAACTCTCAGCTCTCACTCTCTCTCTCTCTCTCTCTCCTCTCTCTCTCTCTCTCTCTCTTTCTTACCTGACTCTCTTTCGTTACTGATAGGATTATCTTTATTATCGTTGCTGTTCTCTTTATCACAATAAATACTAATACTGAAGGTGTTAAATGAATATAATTTATAAAGTTGATGATTCGAACAAAATCATTAAAAGGAGAATAAAAAAGATCAAAAGAGGAGAAAGTAGAAACGTACAATAACACAACACAAAAAGAAAAAAAATAGTATCCGGAAATTTTGACCATATTACAGAGACATTTTGCGAACTCTATCCCACTCAACTCTGCTAACTAACTGCACACAGGTTCGAAAAAAAAAACACACTTGACGTTTAATTACAAAAGTCAGGCTGATTACGTATTTATATCCTTGCCATTCATAATCACACTGCGCTATTACATGATAATACGTTAACGATGTGAAGATGAGTCAGTCCCTTATTATATATTCACATAATGAGTTGGTGCACTTACCGCGGGCGCCAGTTCAGTTTTTGTTATAAATATACGTTCATATGCGAGCACGCAAATTGATACATAAAGGTACTGTCACACATGTATGTAAACACGTACATTCAAATACACATAGGCAAGTATATGTGGATTCATGCTTACTGAAATCCATGCCCTGAAATAGATACAAAATTACATACACTAAGATGCAAGTATATATATATGATTAAGATTTATAGATTTAGTTTCAATTATATTTCATACAAATGATATTCTTTGCTGTGGCATGCTATCTGTTTTATCATCTGTTTTATTTTGCTTCTAAATTTCCCCCTTTGTGCAAGGAATGGCCGGGTGACCATCCACTGGCAGCGCGCAGGATCGAACGCAGGACACCAAGATTCCTAGACAAGCACGTTGCTGTTGCACCTCACAGGACACGCACAAGCACACGCTTTCGAATATTATAACAAGCACTTTCGAATATACTAGCATATAACAAGCACTTTTCGAATATACTAGCATGTTTCGAATATACTAGCATATAACAAGCACTTTCGAATATACTAGACACATATAACTAGCATATAAACACACTTTCGAATATACTAGCATATAGCACTTTCGAATATACTACATAGCACTTTCGAATATACTAGCACAAGCACAACAACGCACTTTCGAATATACTAGCATATAACAAACACTTTATAGCATATACTAGCAACTTCGAATATACTAGCATATAAACATATACACATTTCGAATATACTATAGCATAACAAAGCTTTCGAATATCTAGCATATTTCTATACTAGCATATAAACAAACACTTTCGAATTACTAGCATATAACAAACACTTCGAATATACTAGCATATAAAAAGCGAATATAAAGCTAACAACACTTCGAATATACTAGCATAAAACAAGCATTTCGAATAAACTAGCATATAACAAGCACTTTCGAAATACAGCATATACTTTCGAATATACTAGCATATAACAAACACTTTCGAATATACTAGCATATAACAAACACTTACGAATATACTAGCATATAACAAACACTTTCGAATATACTAGCATATAACAAACACTTTCATATAGCATATAACAAGCACAGAATATACTAGCATATAACATACACTTTCGAATATACTAGCATATAACAAACACTTTCGAATAAACTAGCATATAACAAACACTTTCGAATATACTAGCATATAACAAACACTTTCGAATATACTAGCAATAAACAAACTTTCGAATATACTAGCATATAACAAGCACTTTCGAATATACTAGCATATAACAAGCACTTTCGAATATACTAGCATATAACAGCAACTTTTCGAATATACTAGCATATAACAAGCACACACTAGCATATAACAAACACTTTCGAATTAGCATACTATAACAAGCACTTTCGAAATATACTAGCATATAACAAACAGCTAGAAGCACTTTCGAAATATACTAGCATATAACAAGCACTTTCGAATATACTAGCAAGCTAGCATATAACAGCACTTTCGAAATACTAGCATATAACAAGCATTTCGAATATACTAGCATATAACAAGCACTTTCGAATATACTAGCATATAACAAGCACTTTCGAATTACTAGCATATAACAGCACTTTTATACGAATAGCTACTAGCATATAACAAGCACTTTCGAATATACTAGCATATAACAAGCACTTTCGAATATAGCATATAACAAGCACTTTCGAATATACTAGCATATAACAAGCACTTTCGAATATATCTAGGATATACTAGCATATAACAAGCACTTTCGAATATACTAGCATATAACAAGCACTTTCGAA
>NW_020869877.1:171427-173927 GCF_003789085.1 Penaeus vannamei
CCATGAATTCGTTATTAATTGCTAATTTTGTGTGGCATCATGATTGGCTCTTAACGTACCTCGTTCGTTGCAAAGAGCCAATTAGAATCTCTTATTTATTACATAGATATTGGGGTAGCATATGTCCACCATTGTTTACTTGAGTGTGAGTGATGCTATTGCTTAAGATCTCTCTCTCTCTCTCTCTCTCTCTCTCTCTCTCGTTTCTCTCCTCTCTCTCTCTCTCTCTCTCTCTCTCTCTTCTGTTGCTGTGTGTGTTTCGGTCTTGGTCGTCTTCGGTGTCTCTGTCTCTCTTGTTTCTCTCTTCTCTCTCTCTCTCTCTCTCTCTCTCTCTCTCTCTCTCTCTCTCTCTCTCTCTCTCGTTCTCTCTCTCTCTCTCTCTCTCTCTCTCTCTCTCTCTCTCTCTCTCTCTCTCTTCTCTCTCTCTCTCTCTCTCTCTCTCTCTCTCTCTCTTTATCTCTCTCTCTCATCCAGGTCCTGCTTTTCTATTTGTCTGTCTGTGTGTATTTCATCACTTTCTCTGATTGAGACTTGATATAAAATGCATCATTTGAAAGGCTCGATATCAACAGACCGTTCATAATATCGTTTGCAATAATGAACTTACAGTATATTTTCAATTTCCAGCCAGCAACAAGAGCAGTGTCACCTCGCCGGAGCTCGGAGAAATCATGCCCTTCTTGCCCGGAAAGGAGGCCCACGTTCAAACAGCCAGGACATAGGATGAGTCGAATGTGAGGAGAAGGGAAATTACGGAAATCAGGCTAAGAAGTGCAATAATGACTGAAATACATATGGAGAGAGAGAGAGAGGGAAGGGAGGGAGGGAGAGAGGGAAGGAGGGGGAGAGGAGAGAGAGGGAGGGAGGGAGGAGGGAAGGAAAGGAGAGAGGAGAGAAGAGAGAGAGAGAGAGAGAGAGAAAGAGAAAGAGAAAGAGAGTGAGAGAGAGAGAAGAGAGAGAAAGAGAGAGAGGAGAAGAGAAAGAGAAAGAGAAAGAGAAAGAGAAAGAGAGAAGAGAGAGAAAGAGAAAGAGAAAGAGAAGAGAAAGAGAGAGAGAGGGAGAGAGAGAGAGCGCTTTTATTCCTGTTAAGGTTCGGCTAAGTAGTCATCACTAATTGATCATTTCCAATAACGTTCATGATTTTTTTTTTTCGTTACCGTGAAAAAATATTTCCGGCAATAGATGTTAACAAGCACTATGGGTGGATTCGAATAAAAAAAAAAAAACAATCATGATGTTGAAATGCAAACGAGAAATAAAACGACGTTTCGACTTTTTCAAATGGCTGTTCATATTCCCATTCCGTGAAGACGAAGAGAAGGAACAGCGCGTGAGAAAAAAACAATTTATTGCCATATAATCATTACCATTATTCCTTACTAGGCAACATAATACACGGCAGCCATTGTTTACCTCTTGTGATTGTGATTGTATATACAACCGGGAGACTTTCGACGCAAAGATACCTGTTGTACATATTAGTCTTGATTATTTTACATCACCCAACTCCTAGCTCTATGGCTTAAACATGCAATAGCAACAGGAACAGCATTTACAATATATAGAAGGTTTGGAAAATGAAGTTTTGAAGACGTTTGCACACCGTGAAGTTCCTGAGCACGGAAAGGGACTCGTAATCTGCACGGCTGGCAAGGATGGGTGAAATAAACACTTCAGTACTTCTTTACGCCGTTCCTGAAGGAGAAACTGGCATTTGTCGTTGATGAATATCATGGAGCCACGTGGCACCGCCTTGGCAGATGCCACGCGCTACTTCGAACGAGGCTAAACAAGACTTCTAAATCTTGACACTACATTTACGTTATTTCTGATTCATGCTGTTGTAGTAAATAGTTATGTACTACACACAAACTCTATTTACCGCAACTGTAATAAGACATACGATTATTTCATGATTTCAAGAGGCGAAGACCTGGTTAGCAGATACACCTTACCAAGAAGCACGCCCCTAAGGCCCTATCACACTCACTTTTTCCGTCAATTTCTGCGTTTCCGTCTGAATTCGAGGCTCTCCGAAAGTGTCGTTTGCAGACGGAACGCCTCCCAGACCAAGACGGTTACGACCGTTTCCGTCTGACTAATTTCCGTCTTGCTCTTGTGCTATTCATAAATGAGATAGCATGAGTGAATGCAAACGTAAGCTAATATTTTTAGAACATTCGTATATACAATATACATCATCGTATTTCTTCAAAATAACGTAATACGTATTAAAATGTTTCGTGTGATTCCCGGGACCTCACTCCGATAGCGCCATGTTTGTTTACATCGGTCAGTCGATTTTCATACGGAGAGTTCATTCGAAAACGCAAAATATTGAAGGAAAAGTGAGAGTGTAATAGGGCCTTAAATCATACAACAGAAAAGATTGAAACTAGCACGATTTCACCACAAGCTGCTATTCATATGCATTATTGTGCAGTCTGGAATCGATGACAGTGACCCAAAAATACTGCCAATTGGAAAAAAAAAAATATAT
>NW_020869877.1:181427-183927 GCF_003789085.1 Penaeus vannamei
CTTTCTCTTTGCTTGTCTCTCTCTCTAACATGTTAATAGTTTTAATTAGTATATCTGAGTTAATAAACATTTCACAGGTTTCCTTCGCTTGCTCAATTCACCTTTTCAGAGGCGCTCTTAACATTTTTTTTTTTTTTTTTTTTTTTGCATATCCTTACCTGATTAATGCCTAATTTGTATACTTGATGAAGTGATTTTGAATATTTAATTTACATTCATTACTTTCTTTATCTCGCACAGGATTGCAGAAGCGCATTTGAAATTATATCAAACTAATTTAGCAGAGATATTGATTAACGGTTTAAGATTTAGATATAGAAATACATATATTTCTGACGATTATATATTTGGAACCCGTTAAATACATCTCCTGTATTGTGAGATATCACTCTCATTCATATCTTTTCTATAATGTATTGGTAGTAATATTAGACCTTACCTTCTATTATATATTTCGTCCGCTTACATCTCCTGTAAATCTACAGAGTGTTACATAAAGAAGAAATTAGCAATATCGATTCTCTCCTCCGCAGTCGCTCGGCCTCGAGACCCGTGCCCTTCCTTTCTCGTAAATAGGTTATGCCTCCTCTGATGACACAAGACACGGAAGGAAGAATTCTATCTTGCCTTCACGGTCCGTCTCCCATTTGCCAATTTCAAACGGAATTGGGGAGTCGGCGGATAATGGCCATTGACAACCGGGACACGAAGTCGGCTCTCTCTCTTTTCAAAGAAATGAATTTTATTATCGTCATCAGAGTCGACGGGAATTTTCTTACGCTGTGGCTCGGGAGGGGGGCCGGGGTGGGGGTAGGGGAGGGGGAGGGGGAGTGGGGATTGGGTGGGAGGATGAAGAGATGCATTGATAAAATGGGTTGATTGGTGTATTCGTAAAAGACACACACACACACACACATACACGCACACACACACACGCACACACACGCACACACACACACACACACATGGATATATATATGTATATATATATATATACATATATATATATATATATATATATATATATATATTATATATATATATATATATATATATATTGCAGGGAGATAAGGATCACAAACTCATATGTCGTAATATTCATTTAGTGACAAAATGTTTCTGAAGAATAAAAAATAACAAATTAAATCAAACTCATAAATTTTCATAAATTATATTTAAATGAACATCGATAGGAAATAGAAATACCTATCATATGAAGCGGATGATAAAAAATGACTTCATAATTCAAGAATAAAATATGTATATACATATATATATATATATATATATATATATATATAATATATATATATATATATATACACACACACACACATATATATATAATATATATATATATATATATATATATATATATATATATAGATAGATAGATAATATATATATACATATATATATATATATATATATATATATATATATATATATATATATATATATATATATATATATATATATATATATACATACATTTATGTTATTCTCATATATATATATATATATATATATATATATATATATATATATATATACATATATATATTATATATATATAATATTATATATATTATAATATATATATATATATATATATATATATATATATATATATATATATATATATATATATATGTATGTATGTATGTATCTCTCTCTCTCTCTCTCTCTCTCTCTCTCTCTCTCTCTCTCTATATATATATATATATATATATATATATATATATATATATCTATATATATATATATAATATATATAATATATATATATATATATATATATATATATATTATATATATATAATATATATATATATATATATATATTATTCTTATATTATATATTCATTTATTTTCATATTATATATATAAGCAGATATATGCTTTTATACCTATAAGTATATGTAGATATGCATGCATAAAAAAAAATTATTTGCGCGAGATAAGTACATTTCTCTATCTAAGCTTTGTAATGTAACTGCACGTATCTCATATCCTTATATATAGCAAGGAATATTAATAACATGTAATTGATTACAATGCGCTCGAGGCAGGTATCTTGCATCATATTCACAATACACATAGATGAATTCATTTTATCAAAAGACTTTGTAACACTTGTTTGGTTCCAGCTAATAAGCATGAATTATCTTCCTGTGCTAGATAAGTAATGCTTATGTATGATTCCCTGCTCGAGGATGGTAATATTGCCTTAATCTAATGCCAGTTTGTACCATATAATGATTTTTTGGGAAAATATGTACCTGCTTCATATGACTACAGTTTTCCTGTGTCGGATAAGGATAAGTACTATCTACTAGTTTTGTAAAACCTCTTCATATTATCCCGTAACAAATAATAGATGTGTGTGCCTAGTAGATGAAAAAATACATTACGATTGCTTACCACATAACAAATTTCCAATGTCAAATAAGTACAGAAGACACTTTCAAATACAGAGTTCGGTGAATTTGTCTTTCGT
>NW_020869877.1:188927-193927 GCF_003789085.1 Penaeus vannamei
TGTTTATTTTCTTTCCTTTTCACCTTGTTTCTTGAGTTTCATGCAATCAAAAGAATCACTCGAATCGTGATCGTGAATCAACATATTGGTTTGTTTACATTCGCTAAGGCAAGCGCGAGAGAGCAAGCGGAAGTATTTTCTGAATCTCATTGGGAAAGTGCTGTTCTCAAGTCAGCTTGCTCTTTCGTTTCCGCCGAAGAAAAGGTCTTGATTTACCAAGTCTTACTTCTGATGATATTCCATGTAATATAAATGTTCCTAATCATGATGAACAATAATATTTAATCATGTAAATGATAGAGATATGTGTATATATGTGTTTGTGTGTGTGTGTGTGTGTGTGTGTGTGTGTTGTGTGTGGTGTGTGTGTGTGTGTTGTGTTGTTTATTTATTTTATATTTCTTAATATATATATATATATATATATATATATTATATATATATATATATATATATAATATTATATATATTATATAGACATATACATATAATATATGAATTATGTATTCACTCACACACATAAGTATTCCAAACGAACGTGTCCTCTCCATATCCTCGCACCGTCAGGCCCCGAAGCCTCTCCCGGGGAAGGCAATGCCCTGAGTGACGCCCTCCCGCCCGCCCACCGCCCGCAACAGGTCGCTCTTCTCCGCCCGCGCGCTCTGCCGGGGAAGAAGCTCTCCTCCGCGATCGCCTCTTCAATTTTAGTTCTTATTGTCTATCTCCCTTTTTTGCGGTTTCTTCTCTCGTACTTTGCGTCTGTTTGTGTGATTTTTTTTCTGTTTGTATGTCTATCTCTGCCTGTCTGCCACTTTCTCCTTTCATGTTTTATTATATTTTTTGTACATTTTTATTCCCTTCGTTTTTGTCTGTCTCTGTCTGTCTGTCGCTTTCTCCTTCCCCGTTTTTATTATTTTCTCCTACATCTTTATTCCCTTCGTCTCATAAACCCCCCTTTCTCCCCCCCCCCTCCCCCCAGGAAACACGCAAACACGACACCACAAGCACACACCACCACACACAAGCACACGACCCACAAAGCACTACACACAAAGCACACACCACACCACATACAAAGCACACACCACACCACACACAAAGCACACACCACACACCACATACGCGAACCTCATCCCAGGCAATTTCACCCGGGAGCATTACGCCTTTCGCACAGCCTCCAACCCGTGTGCGGATAACAGATCCTCTCAGTCAGACAATAGTATAGACAAACCCTCTCTGTGGTAATTGATTCCTGCCTTCCCACAGACAGACTAGCGGTGAGTCCATGGCAGCTTCATGGAAACGGGAAGGATTTTGGAATTAAATGTTAGGGTTGATAATGGTGGTAATGGTGATGATAAATTGTAGTGGTAAGGATGGTGAGAATGATGGTGATGGTTATGGTGATTATGGCGTTGACGAGAAGAATAGTATAATGATAATAGTAATTTTAATAATCATAGTATCTGTTATTGTTTAATGTTCTAGTAGTACTAACATTAATCTTATTGATTGTACCGTGAACATGCCAAATAGGGACAAAAAAAATTTTTTTTACCATTACTATTACAATTGCTGCCAGGATTATGATAATAACAATACGGGAATGCAAGTGAAAGCACAACTATTAATGATAAAAGAATGATGCTAATAAGTATCAGCATTAACCACAGTATCAATGGAAATAAATATTACAATAATAATAATACATTCCACCAGTTATTGAAACAGTTCAGGTAATTACAGCATCATGATAAAGAACATGTACATAGCCACCCATTACAGCCTTTAGAACATATTTAAACCAATATCGGGTACCTGAAGAAAAAAAAAGAAAGAAAAAACAGATGTAATACAATGAATAAATAAATATGGAAACAAACAAGTAAATAACCTAAGTAAATAACCCAACAAAGAAATAAAATAACCAAACAAGTAAATTGATAAATTAAATTGCCAACTAATCAAACAAATAAATAAAAAGCAAAAAAAATAAAAAATAAAAAAAAGAAAGAAACAATGAATGAATAACCAGATATACAGATAAATAAATAACCAAATGAATAAAGCCAAACATATAGAAATGAGAAAATGAATAACCAAATGAACAACTAAATAAATAAAGAAATGAGGAAATGAATAACCAAATGATCAATAACCAAATAAATAAAAAAAGAATAACCAAATGAACAAATGAGTAACCAAATGAACAATAACCAAATAAATAAAGCCAAAAGTAAAGAAATGAGAAAATAAATAACCAAATGACCAATAAAACAAATAAATAAATATACAAGCAACCAAAGAAATAGATAAAAATCTGCCAAAATCCAGATAAAGCTACATCAGATTATCAGCCAACCTGGTCCGTACCCAGCGTGTCCTTGTCTCCAACGACCGAGCTGTCCGTGATCTTCGTTATATAAAAGGTACAATGAACTGTATAATAGAAAAGGAGGGAGAGGCGCCATAAATGAATAAATAGGACTCGGGAGAACGCAGGAGAAGACATCAAAGGTCCGAGAAGAGAAAGAATGCAAGGATTATTGGGTAAGAGGGAGAGGGTACTAGAGGTAGAGCAAGAGGAAGGTTAAAAATGGGATCCGTAAAGAGGATTGCGTACGGTGAGAGTATATGGTCTGAAAGTGAATTATGGAGTGAGTGTATCGTAGATTGGTCAGGGTATAAGGGGGTAAAGAAGAGAGATAACGTAACAGGAGACAAATTTATACACATAGACAAAGATAGAGATGTAGAGAGGAAGAGAGAAATAGACAGAGAGATGCATACAGAAAAAAGAAAAAGAGGGCGAGACAAACAGACAGACAGACAGACACAGAGAAAGCTGCAAGGAGCGAGACAGACGAACAGATGCAAACATAGAAACCTGGAGGAGAAGGAGATAGAAAGATAGAGAGACAGAGAAACAGGTTGAGAGAGAGAGAGAGAGAGAGAAGAGAGAGAGAGAGAGAGAGAGAGGAGAGAGAGAGAGAGAGAGAGAGAGAAATAGGGGGGAAGGGGACAAAAAAAAAAAAAAAAAGACAAGAAAAACAGAATGAGTGTGGAGAAATCAAATGCAAATTACGAAATACACATAACCAGTTTAGAGTGTTTATTGAAAAAGAGTGCAAGAAAAATTATCACAGACAATAAATACATAGACCGAGATATAATGAGGAATAATCAATAAGTTATCCTCATTAACATTCCTATTATTATCTTTATATAAAAAAAACTTTATTACACTTATCATCACTATTTTTTCGCGCGGCGGGAACAACTTATTGATGCAATTTCACATGTACGAAACTGCTATTATGAACTGGGTAATTAACCCATACGACCTCGGTAATTATCATTCAGACCAGGATAAGTGCCAACTCTAAGCGGACGGCGCAATGTATAAAGAATAAGGAATGTATAAAGAATAATTTAATGTATCGCAATGTATAAAGAATATCTTAACACATACAAATGGAAATAATATTTAGCTGTTACCATGAAAATAAAACCAAAAGAGGGAATCATTGCTATAATTATCTGTTTAGTTCAATTATCAATCATGTAGTAAACAACGGAAATTCGAAGAAGGAGTAACGAACGCAAATACCAGAATTTTGTTATAAATATGATCACTATATATAACACGATGAGGAATGCCATACACTTCAGAAAGTAAAAATCTATATGTAATGGTATCGAGAAAGATGTTAATAACTACTCTCTAAGATAACTTTGATAGTCTTGTATTAATTATAATAGAACCAAAATAAATAATAATAATAACAAATAGATAAGATGAATCAATGCAAATCCATTTAGTACGGAATTAATTAATGTGAAGCCGATTCTTAGCAGATGTCCTTGCTGTTGTCAAGCATATCATTCTTTTCAAATCCAAAGCATTTTGATATTGGTCCCTATCGCGATCATGGTCATTACTATTTTGTGTGTGTGTGTGTGTGTGTGTGTGTGTGTGTGTGTGTGTGTGTGTGTGTGAAACTTCAACTTAATATAAAATACATAGACTGGTGTGAGTATACATGAATCATTACCATTAGTTTACGTCATTGTTGGTCACCAAATGGAGACATACCTAGATGATTAAAAATATAATGGTAATTCAAGCAAATTAATTTTAAAATAGTCCGACCTTCTGCCCATTTTCCTTCCACAATTTTAAATAGTTTCCAATGAGATTCCTTTTCTTTTTTTTTTTTTTAATGTTAACGTTCTTGTTCTCGTGTTCTATTAGCCCAGTTGTCACCAATTTCGGTCTGGTATTCACTCATCTGGTACCTAACAAGTTTAAAATGATATTATATATGTGATGAATTAATTAAAATCAGCAACCAGTAATAAGAGCATTATAAACTACATGAAATTCATTTATCTGGAAGAAATACCTTGATTGGAAGTTGCAACACATATCCTTGGCTGTTGTTCACGTTTCGGGAAGTTCTTAAGCAAATTATTACAGGAAAGTTACAGTGAAATATAGGTTTATTCCGAAACTATATCATAATATACCTAAAATTTCAATATGTAGATATATATATATATATAATATATATATATATATATATATAATATATATATATATATATATATGTGTGTGTGTGTGTGTGTGTGTGTGTGTGTGTGTGTGTGTGTGTGTGTGTGTGTGTACATACATACATACAAACATATATATAAATATATATTATATATATTATATATATATATATATATATATATATATATATATATATATATATATATATATATATATATTATATATTATGTGTGTGTGTGTGTGTGTGTGTGTGTGTGTGTGTGTGTGTGTGTGTGTGTGTGTAAATATATATCATTGACTTTACTTGATTATGTTCTGTTATATTTACTAGCAAACGTCAGAAATAAGTCGTATGTCTTTCCCCATGCAAGGTTTCTCAGTGAGAAGGCACTGTTGCCACGGATATATCCACAAAACTGCTAAATTGGTCTTTAAAAACCGCTAG
>NW_020869878.1:12968-15468 GCF_003789085.1 Penaeus vannamei
CTCCTCGAACGACAGTGGGATGTCCACAGTGAAAACCTGAGCCTCCGACGAAGGGACACTGATCCGGGGAACTGGAGGAGGAGACGAGTCTTTCTTCGACATCGTGTCTGCAGATGAGCTCTTGGAAACTCCCGAAAGCCCGCCAGAATCCCTTTCTTTGTCCTCGCCAGACTCGCTTTTCTCCGAGAGTTTAGTCGAGTCGGTCTTATTTTCCTCCTGCGGTGGATCTTCAGCGGGAATTTTGTGGGAATCTTCTTTGTCTTCTTTATCCTCGCCCTCACTTTTCGCTTCCCCCGGAGGTTCTTGGTTCTTCGTAGGATCACCTGCGTTGTCCTTCATGTCTTGAGATCCGTCTGTTAACTCTGAAGGATCATCATGAAGTATTTCCTTTTCCTTCGGCTTATCAGTGTCCTTTTCAGTATCCTTTTCTCCAGATTTGTCTTCTATCTTCCCTTTTTCAGTGTCTTTATTATCCTCTTTTACTCCAGGTACCTCATTTTTCTCCGCTTTATCAGCGTTTCCATCAGTGTCCTTTTCTTCAGATATTTCTTTTTCCTCTTCTTTATTGGCATTTTTCTTATCGGCCTTTTCTTCAGATATTTCTTTTTCCTCTTCTTTATTGGCGCTTTTATTATCGTCCTTTTCTCCAGGAATTCCCTTTTCCTCCACTTTAATACCTGTATTGTCCATGGCTCCTGAAATTTCCTTTTCCTCTTTCGTTTTATTCACGCCTGTATCGTCATTATTCTCTTTAGAAATTTTCTTTTCTTCTAGTTTATCAATATCGGTTTTGTTTCCTTCTGCTTCTGACGTCACCGATTTCTCGTCACCTTGCGGTTCCTCCTGAATTTCTGCTGTGGGGTTTTCAGCAGCTTCAGCGGGTTGAGACGGCGATTCTGCCGATTCTAAAGGTTTCTCCCGCGTTTCATCGTCTGCCGATCGCGTAGGTGCGTCAGGTTGTTTGGTGTCTGTCGGTTGCACATTTTGGTCTGACTTTTTTACGTCTGATTGCAAGGATTTAACAGATTTTTTGGTGTCTGCTGATCCCAGATTAATATGAACAGATTTTTTGGTGTCTGCTGATCCCAGATTAACATGAACAGATTTTTTGGTGTCTGCTGACTGTAAATGCTGAGCGGATTCTTGAGTGCCTTCTGACTCCATAGATACAAGATATTTACGTGCGTTTGCCGATTCCATCGATTTGAGTGATCTTTTAGTCAGCGCCGATTGCACCGAACCTGCTGATTGCAAAGACATAGCGGATTTTTTAACGTCTTCCGATTTCTTGGGTAAATTAGATTTTTCATTGGCTGCTGATTGCAAAGACCTGTCAGATTTCTGGCCAGCTGACTGTAGAGACTTGACAGATCTTTTAGTGTCAGCCGAATGCAAGGGCACGCCGAAGATTTCTGTGTCTACCGATTTCACGCTTTTTATATCCGCATTATTGTGCTTGACGTCGTTTATTTTACGTTTACGCTTGGTAGAAGCAACAGATATTTGGCCTGACGCTGACGACTTGACTGACGGCGTGGCTGACATTCTGGATGAGGGTAAACTATTATTTGTGTCAGTTTTGACTAAAGAATTCCCGTTTTCTTTGGTTGGCTGAGGGATGACTTCGTTATTTTCGAATGTCGATTCTTCGATGGTGGCAATGGAGTTGTCGTTTTCGCTTATCACCGGGGTTTCGGCGTAAGGTTCATTAGAATCACGTTTTGTGGACTCGGGCTGAGGTTTATCATTACTATCGCTTTTATCAGGACTCGAAGCAACGACAGCGGACGTACTTTCCGATTTTATCTCCGATTTCGTCTCTTTGTTCTTGTTCTTGGACGTTTTGGGCTTCTCATTCAGCGTCTTGAGCTTCCCGCTTTTCGTCCTGTTCTGGAGGACGAGTTCGACCACATCAGGCATGCTCTGACTCACCGGCAGGGGCTCCCATCCGTCGAGACCTCCTTCAGCGTCCCCGCCTTGGCCCCCGGGCAGATGCACAGCCGCAGGAGGCTCAGGAACGTCCCGGGGCGCTGGTCTCTTCCCTTCGTCTGCGTCCGTCGCGGCGATGGCGGGGAAGGTCTTGACGACTTTGGGCTTCGGTTTGTTCTGGATCATGCTGAAGGGCTTCTGTGCGACGGGCTGCGGGGGCGCCCTCTTCTTCGGGAACAGGCTTAACTTGGGGCTGCGGAGGAAGGGGAGGGTTAGTGCGGAAGAGGACGTAAGTGTATCTACACATACACACACATATATATACATACATGCATACATACATACATACATACATACATACATACATACATACATACACACACACACACACACACACACACACACACACACACACACACACACACAACACACACACACATATATATATATATATATATATATATATATAATATATATATATATATATATATATATGTGTGTGTGTGTGTGTGTATGTATATATGTATGTGTGCACACATATATATGAAATATATCTATATCTATCTATCTA
>NW_020869878.1:22968-25468 GCF_003789085.1 Penaeus vannamei
CTTCCCCCCTTCCCCACGTCCCACGCACGTCCCTTCCCCCAACCACCCGGATCCCCCACACGGATGGCCAGGAGGTCGATCGCTCCATCAAGAGAACCGCGACTTGCCGTGTAAATGATTAAGTTCAGTCACGCAAACACAGGGAGTGCTAAGTGTGGATAAGTCTTCAGTCATATGTCATATAAATGTCTCGTTGGGGGAGAGAAAGGGGAGAGGGAGAGGTGGGGGAGTTCGGGGGGAAGGGGGGGGAGTGAGAGAAAGGTAAGGAATGGGAAGAGGAAGGGAAGGGGAGGAGAGGGAGAGAAAGGAGAGGAGAGGAAAGGGAGAAGGGAAGGAATGGGGTAACGCCTCTTTCTTATTAGCCTTCGAAGTGAAAGCCACGAAACTTCTCTTCTTCGTCTCTTTTCCTCTCTTCCTCCCTCTCACTCTCTCCTCTTTTTTCTCTAAGTCTCTCTTGCCAGGCAGTCGTCTATCTATCTGATCTTGTTGTCTGTGTCTTTGCTTTATCCTCCCTAACCTCACCCTCCTTCCCTCCCCCTCTCTTAATCGCTCGTCGTTCCCTCTCTCTCTCCACTTACGTCTCTTCTCTCTCTCGATATCTTACTCTCTCCTCGTCTCCCTCTTACTTCTCCTCTCTCTGCTTCTTTTTCCTCCCTCCTCATTTGTCTCCCTCTTATATCCCTTTTGTCTTTTTAGGCAAAGATTACCCCCTGTTTGGGATTGCGTCGTGGCCCACTCTGGCTCTCTCGAGGGACTTGTAATTTGCTCGATGCGGTGGAAGCGGAGTGTGGGTCTGGTGTGTCTGCTTTTGTGTGTACTTGCCTGTGTGCGTTTTAGTCTGTGTGCGTTTCAGATCGTGTGCGCTCAGTTCTGTGTGCGTTTCATCAGATCGGTGATGCGCTTCAGTCTGCTGTGCGTTTCGAGATTGGCTGCGACTTGCAGTCTGTGTGCGTTTCAGATGTGGTGTGCGCGTTTCAGTCTGTGTGCGTTTCAGGATCGTGGTGCGCTGTCAGTCTGTGGTCGTTTACAAGTTGGGGGTGTGCGCTTCAAGTTTGTGTGCGTTTTCAGAGTTGTGTGGCGCTTCAGTCTCGTGTGGCGTATTCAGTTGTTGGTGAGCGTTTTTGAGGCTGTTAGTACTTGTGTAGGCGTTTCAGATTGTGTGCCGTTTAGTCTTGTGGCCGTTTCAACATTTGTGGGGCGTGTTAAGTTCTGGTGCCGTGTATTGTCTGTATGCGTTTAAGTCTGTGTACTTAAAGTCTGTGTGCCGTTTCAGGATTGGTGGTGTGCGCTTTCAGTCTGTTTGTGCGTTTTCAAGTTTGTGAGCGTTTGAGGCTGTGTGTACTTGTTGTGCGCGTTCAGAGTAACGTTGCGTTTCAGTCTGGTGCAGTTCATTGTGTGAGCGTTTTAAGTCTGTGTGTGTAACTTGCTGTAGCGTTCAAGGTCTGTGGGTACGTAGTTAAGTGTGTGTGCGTTTAAATTTTGGTGCGGCTATCCCTTTCAACTTATGCATTTCTCTCCCTCCTCTCTCTCTCTCTCTCTGCATCTCTCTCATTTCTTCTCATCTGCTCTCTCCTCTCGTCGATCTCTTCTCGGTCGGCCTCTCCGTTCTTCTACTCTCTCTCGGTCTCTCGTCTCGTGTCGCGGAGCCCTCTGCAGCGTCTCCCTAAAGCAAGCAGAAAAGCAGAAAAAACAACAACGGAAACACACACATGACACGGACTTCACAGCGGCACACAGAGCAGGTAGCATGTACAAGAGCACAACAGAGTTACAAGGACCACACACCACACACACACACAGCGACACACACCATTATATCTATATATATATAGTATTATATATTAATATATATATATATATATAATAGAATGAAAAAATTATCAATCAGTTTCCTGCTAGAAACAGAGATCACAAGAANAAGGATATAAAAAGGTAGATTGATCTGTAGTCAGGAGGGAAAGGTAGTCGGTGATGGTATGCAATGTACAGACATACAATACGGGGTTTAATGGAAGAAAAATGCAGAGTAAGGCGTTATTAGGCAAAGAGATATGCCAGAGTGGTGCCTTGCGTGGATATCGTGATTGTCAAGCTTAAGATACAATACACATGCATATGTATGTACACCACACACACAAACACAGCAGACACATATGTATGTATATGTATATATTACAAAATTATATAAACATAAATGTGTGTATGTGAGCATCCATAGATATATGTATATAATGTCTATGCATGTCTGGAAAAAAAAAATTAAATATAAATCGAAGGTTATGATAAATAGTATAATACATACAGTTTATTTAAATTAATATATTCTATGGTGTCAAATATAGACCTGACGGAGTTCCCAAATTGCCCTGGGATCCGGTCGGAATTGTCCGCTGTTACTTCCTACAGAAATTTCAAACCCGCTTCCAGATCCGGTGTTTCCACCAAATACACCACCGGAGCCTCCACTAACACCCAGTCCGGCACCTCCGACGACTCCACC
>NW_020869878.1:51671-54171 GCF_003789085.1 Penaeus vannamei
GTAACATAGATATCGCATAACCTAATTAGTTGAGAGAGAGGGGAAGAAAATATATAGAAGTGGATTTATATAGGCACATATCGTATATACCATCACACTATATCAGATAAGATGAGTTGAGTTGTAGTGCTTATGGTAGCTTATATACATACACACAACACACACTACGAGACGATCACTACACACACTGGTCACACAAACACACAACCACAACATACACTAACAATCAGCCACCATCGCACGCAGCATCAAACAACATACACACCAGCCTAAAAGCTTAATTTCTCACACTCAATATTATAAAATAGTAATATGTATACGTCATATTATTTCGGTACTACTAAAGTATATAATTATAAATTATTGTACATATATAATATATTATTTATAGTATAATTTTCGTAATAATCGACTTATATAATATTATTATTAATCGCCCGCATTAAGTCATTCTGATATATCCTTATTATCATCAAATTATAGACGGTTGATAAACTGTGTTGATTATATTAATATCAACATATACTTACTAGCTTAATATATCTATATATATAATCCTAGGATCTTAGATTATGTAGTAACGAGCTCTAGATATAGATCAATATTTCAATATAATACTAAGCGTTTTCAGTAGACATTCAGAATTAGTTATAGGAAGTTCAACTTCATTATATATATATATCATAGATTATATTAAAAATACTGATATTAATCGTGTGGTTATATTGCTCGAGTATATTAAATGTACTAGTATACCTTCCTTAGCATACATCTATAATATATACTATATCTATCGCGGTAATTTCATGGTATAAGCTAAGATATGTAGATTAGATAATAATAATAGTTATCATAAGATAACTTATATGATAGTAATATACGGTATTTTACTTTGATAGATTATGTTATGTTATAAGTACATTATGTTATATGAATTTATAATTATAGGTGAGTATAATTCATATTTAAATAAGCAATTATGCACAAACATAATTATGTGTGTGTGGTGTGTTTAGTGATTGTGTGTGTTTGTTGTGGTTGTGGGCGAGTATGGAGTTATTTATATACTCACAGAACATTAAAAATAGTATAAGTGATGAGTTTCTAAATTGTATGGCCCGGGGTAAACGGACCCCATTTGTGTCTATTTCAAGTCTTCAAAATTTTGATTTTATTTGTATCTTATT
Source organism: Penaeus vannamei (assembly GCF_003789085.1). Taxonomy (NCBI): domain Eukaryota; kingdom Metazoa; phylum Arthropoda; class Malacostraca; order Decapoda; family Penaeidae; genus Penaeus; species Penaeus vannamei. The sequence goes on from NW_020869878.1 coordinate 52,859, forward strand.
CAGCCATTTTTTTTTTGCTGTATATCCATCTATAGGGTAATAGGAAGGGACACACAAATTGATAATGATTGTTCAGATGTAATTTTCACGCGAGATAATTAGATTACATTTTAGTAGCTTAACAAAAAAAATATAAACTTAAAAAAAATGACCCTTTTTAAAACAGATATTATAGATGGTCTCTTCAATTGTATTAATTAAAAAGGAAAAGGGTGGTAAATAGAGGCCAGAGTGAGGTCACCTACGTTCTCGATTTGAGCACACAACACTTTGGACAAACCAATATACAACACATCTTGCCAACCTGGAACAGCTACTTCTGCACCGCCAACATTACCTCCTGTAAATGGGGGCCTCCGTTGCACAGTAGCGAACAGAGCCACTAGGAGGGCCTCCAGTTACTTAAATTTCTCCAGTTGCTGCCTGCTCGCTAAACTGTTCCAAATCACTGCCTAGCGCACAACTCCACCTAATGCCTCTGCCAAACTGTTCCAATCCAACTGCCTCGCCGCTCTACAGTTTTACATATTAATACAACACCACACCCTCCACAACGTTACAGCCTAATCCGCGCCGAGCAGATGCAACAACTTGGTCACCAGCTTCAGCAGCGCGAACGCCAAGAGGCAGTGTTGAGATCCCCACACAAATTGGGTTAGAGTTGGGTTCTCCCCTCTTCATAATTGACGAAGTTTAGATTTCGGGATCAGATGGCAGGTGGGCGGTACCTCGATAACACGTTGAGCCTGTTCGTCCTTCTTGTTGAGTACGTAGACGATGTTCTCCTGCCGTGGTGGGGGAACAACAATGGGTTCAGGTCCTTCTCCTTCTTCGGGAAGCCGGACGAAGAGAATGTTGTGATCAACTCTTGGAGGAGGAACGCTTGGTGGAGGACCAATGGGTCCTTTTTGTTCAGGAACATCGAAGACGAATACCTTCCTGTTCACGACTGGTGTAACGCGAAGAACCGTTCCACATGTCGAATTTGTCCTTCTCCACATGGTTCCAGAATTGCAGCACCCTCACTTCCTGTTACGGAAATTCCGGTTCCTGTGCCTTGACCAAATCCAGAGGAGAAACCACCTCCCACCCATGCCCAGCCACTAGTTGAATACCACCCTTCCATGAGAAACCCTGGACTAATCCCAACTCCTACTCCATGTCCACCGCTGACTCCCACAGAAAATCCACTTCCCGTTGCTTGTCCAGGGCCAGTAGATAGTGTAGAACCAGCTGGTCTTGTTAGATTGTAACCCTGGAGAGCTGCAGACGTTGTTGCAACAAGTGCACAAGCTAGGACCTATGGTAAAATT
>NW_020869878.1:66671-74171 GCF_003789085.1 Penaeus vannamei
TACGTGCGTGCGCTCGTGCGTACTTGTGTGCGTGTGCGAGTGTGTGTGTGTTTCTGTGTGTGTGTGTGTGTTTGTGTGTGTGTGTGCCGAGCGCGTTCAAGTAGAACCCTGAAAACCCATACTATCTCTTAAACAGTAATTATAAACACTTATATATATATATATATACACTAACACATCTATATATATATATATTACATATATAATGATATCTCAACACAACACACATAGTATATATAAATATTATTATTACTATTATAACTAACTAAACACACAATACATATATGTATCTATGTGTGTGTGTTGTGTGTGTAGTGCATGCTAGTGTGTCTTGTGTGTGTTGTTGCGTGTGTGTTGTCGTATGTGTGTGAATATAAAACAGATATTATAACAATCACACAATACTACTACCACTATTGCACCATACATATCGACTCAGTGCATAACGATTATCACACAGCAACACACATCAACCACACCAACACACATGACACACACACACACATCACACACACACATACACACCACACACACACAGTGCACATTCACATACACACACAGCCACACGACACACATAATTCACACATTATCAATGTATCACACACACACTACATCACATCACACACACACACACATGGCACTCACACACATAACACATACACATACACAAGAACACCCCACAGTACAACACACAACACGAACAAACACACCCAAACCAATATCGATCTTCACAATCACAAACACACATATACAGCAACACATGGATTTCCTCGTAATCAATGTCACAGCACAATACAACAAAACACACACACCATACCACACACACAACACACACACACAATCACTCACTAATGTATATTTATATATATATATTAATGTAATATAATTATATATATAATATTATTTTATACTAACACACACACATCAACTCATACTATTCAATGTATATATAGATTATATATGCACTACTAACACATACTTACACACATCACACTAGCTCACAACGACATATTTATTATTATTTAACAAACATACTAATATATAACTATAACTACAACTAATCACCACACTTTATATTAATTATATATATAATATGTATATATATATATAGATGGTATATAAGTATTATGTATATATAGTATTATAATAATATAATATATATATTATCATATAATTATTATACTATAATATAGTTATTTAATATATATATAATACTACCATTATGGGCATGTGTTTATATTATCACTAGCCTTAATACATAAACACCCATACATACACAAACCACATACAACACCAACACCCACAATCATAGGATGGGATTGTTCCACGACCAACCACACACACCCTCAACACACCAGGAGTTATATGTTTAACAAACAATATTAATTAATAACAGTATATATATATATATTATATATAATTATATCATATATATTAATATATTTAAATATATATCATACTCACACACACCCACACTCCAACAAGCAACATAGAGACAAGAGTGCTTTCTTTTTAATGATATGAGTTCTGCAAACATAAGGGAAACATGACGGCCATTGCAGTTAAGCGAGATCATATTGCACGACCACACACACCGCGAAACACACAACACAGAATCCGCAAGGGGCGTGACCTTTACACGCTTCCTGCCTAATGAAGGCTCACCTGCAAGGAATGCACTCTGTACACTCCCGGGGTAATGGAAGGCCTTGGATGAAATGGCATATTGTGCGTTTTATCGGCAGCAATTATTGAACACGTTGTTTGATTAGGGGCTTGTTCACTTCGTAGACAGAGGCGGAGAACCCTACGAAAGCCCTACGCAAGGGTGGGCTTTTGGTTGTCACACTCTGCTCGAAATTCGAATATTCATCATTAATATTTAATTTCATCTCATAGTAACGGCTTTTTTAACTAAGGAAGTATAAGTTTGTAGATGTTGTCGTGTGTTGTGTGTGTGTGTTGATTCGTGTGTAGTGTGTGTGTCTTGGTGTTGTTGTTCATGTATAGTGATGATTATAATCAATTAATATTACTTCTATTTGATATTATAAAATTGTAATTTCCTACGCTTATTTAAGAAAGATTATTAAATAACGGCGATCACGATATAATTCTAATAATAATTTTCTAGACTAGATGTGTAAGTGTGTGGTGTTCTGCTTCATGTGTGCTTATCTTTATGTGTGTGTGTGCGTGTGGAATTAATTGGTGCTATGATGTAATTGATATATTATCGTGCTTATACTCAAATTCATTATTTTTCCTTTTTATGGTCCAAAATTCTTAAGCACATATCGAATCGATATTTATATACTAATAATAAATGTGTATTGCTTTGTTAGTTCGTTTCTTATTATTTCCCTATTTATCCAAAACGTCTGGACACGGGGTTCTTGGTATTGTTATTCGTAGTTTTCTCGCCTCTGTGTCTCCTCTCCGAGTCACGTTGTTTGCATTCATTTAAATCTCCTACTCATATCTCTCTCCTCTCATCCATCATATCGCTCTCTTCTCGTATTCTCATAGTGTCGTGATCTTGTGCGCATCAGAACGTCTCCTCGTGCCTTCATCCCCCTGGGTCAAAAGTCCTTCAGACAAAACTCTCCTCTCTCTCTCTCCCACAGTCCCGCATCAGAAACTGAAGTGAGCTCGCGTGATTGAAGAAGAGGAATGGTGAATTAATGAATGCTTAGGACGTGGCGTGGGGGTCGGCGCTCTCCGAGGGCGTTCTCGAATCCAATTCTCTTGGCTCTCTCCTCTCTACTCAGAGATCGTTTATTTCTTTTTTTTTTTCTTTCTTTTTTTAAGTCTCAATCTCTTAGGCTTCCTATTTTGCATTTATTTTTTCGTCTCTTTTTTTTTTTTTTTCTAGTGTTTAGGTTGTGTGTTTGAATATTTTTTATTTATGTGTCTTTTTTTTTGTTCTGAACTCTATATTGTGTTTTTTTTTGCTATTTTGAACATTTTTAGGTATATTAATTTTTTTATTTTTTTTACACGTATTGTTATTAATTATTATATGCTGATATGAATTTTTATTAGTAAGAATGGTATTAGTTACACAAAAGGACGTTTGAAACCAGTCATCATCGTGTATTTTCTTCGTTCATTTTGCGTCGATTATAAAATAATGGTTCATGCAGTTGGGGATAATATATAAGTGTTCATGATATGTACTCTAGTACAAAGTAGTCATTACAGTTATGATGGAAATAAAACTGCGTGCGAGTAATAGCGTCAACTAAAACCTGACATCATGGTGTTTGCAAGACATTGCCGTAGGAGAGCAATGAAGTCGCTCCGCTTTGAGCAAGATTTTGTTGTGTTTCTGTGTGTGTGTGTGTGTGTTTGTGGTGTGTGTTGTGTTGCAAGCCGCGCTTCAGCTGATCATCCCCATTCTGAAACATTCTTTTTAACCAGGGATGAATTGTTCTTCCCCTCAATAACAATTAATATTACATTGCGTAGCAGTTATCTACCCACTCATAATCCATACAGATTGGGTTTCATCTGAACCATACCTATCTACAGTAGTGTTTTCTTACCCTCACCAACTATATGTATACCATATAACAGTAGTCGTTTTAAATGTTCAATGATCCATCCAAATTAATGACAGTGCTGAGTTTCCTCCATCACCTGTGCCTATGATCGAGGTGTAGCTGTGTTGTGGGTTGCTCTCCGCATGAATCTGTGTAGTACAGTGGTTTGCGAGTTTCGCTCGTGTGTCATGTATCCGTTTACGGATGTTATACCGTGTATATCTCACGAAGCTCGACTATCCATTATATAGACCATGCTGCCGTTTACTCACACTCATGCACATTCTCTCTTATACGCACAACACACGGGCCGTTTACCCACCCTATCGACGCATCACTACATCACAAGCACCACTCAGCATTCCCAGTCCTGCATACCACACACACCAACAAATCCCATTACAACACATGTAGACCATACCACAATCGTCTTCACCCATCACCTCTCAACCTCAACAGAACAGCAACACACACCAAACACCAAGCCCATTCCCCTCATTATCCATGACAGGCGTTATCCACCACTCACTCGTCATCAATACTACTACACGAAGCACAGTCCCCACAAACAAGGCACCGTATTCCACCCACATATACCATATCCATGTAGGTATAATATACGGTTTCCCTCTTAGACCATACAGGTATATATCTTGCAGTAATTCTGCCCTCATCTAGACATTATATAACATAATATATGCGGGCGGTACTTCCCTCAAATACATCCATATATTTGCTCGGTGGATGGTGTTTAATTATACTGATATATGTCTATAGGCTCTCTATAGGATAAGATGATGGGGAATAATGTATAATCTGCATTCATAGTCGCCAGTCCGTTAATATTATATATATAAGCAGTATATGCAGAGCTAAGTCTTGAGTTATGTTTAGTTTATATAAGTAAATATGTAATATAGTGTTAATATTAGTACTTAGTACGGAAGCGTCATCGTCTTTATTATTACAAATCACTATCCCTGCCCCTCTCGTCTCCCCTAATTCATTTGTGTCGTTTATGAATTTCCTTATTGTGTCGATTAGGATAAGTGAAAGAACACCATTATCAACTAATATACCTCTCACCCCGAATCATACCTCCCCATACCACCACCACATGACCAGCCCCACAAAGGGGGAAATGGTGTGAGTGAAGAATAATGACTTCAGCTGTTATTTTGCGGGATTCATCCTCGTACTGTCGAGCGGCTATAAGGCGCAGCGATCTCTGGAGTGGTTGGATAGGTTAGGAAACAGGCCGCTGTTTGGAATGAGGGGTGTAAAGCGGCTTGTTCGCATCGCGAGACAAGACGAGCAATCCGTGTGTATTTGTACGATGAGGGGACGTGTATGGATGAAGTAGAATAACGCGGCAACCTGATGCTTCGCCGCATGTTGAGTTAGGGAAAACCGCCTGTGATGATCTGAAGGCTGGACACAAAGCACGAGGTTGCTCACCGTGTAACGGATAAAAGGGCGAGCGGAAAGCCTGGCAACGGTGTTATTCAAGCCGGGTACACCCACATGCCTGTACATATGAACAAACTCCGCAACCGTAGCGACGACGCGGACCCCATCACTAGATATGTTTCAGTATGAGGAATAATTAGTAGTGCATATAGGATATGTATGTAGTATTAGTAATAGAGCTGATCTAGGGCTAATGCTATATGCATATATAACTATATGAGTTTCACTATTAAAAATTGGTAAAGGGTAAAAGGCTGTATCGGAATGAAGAGGGAAACGGCCTTTATGGTGTGGACGAGAGCTCAACGGTCTGTATGGAGAGCACACTCACACACGAGAATAACGTGCTGTGCGTTGGATGAAGGGGGAAACGGTTGGGTTTGCCGTTAACAATCTCTAGTTCTGACGGATGAGGGAGGGGCAGGGTCGGGAACACCCCCGTGCAGCAACTCCACTCACCTCCATGGGTGACGAAGGAAACGCCTATGAGGGATGAAGGGAAAAGTTCGCTGCGTGTATGATGATGAGTGGAGAAACGGCGCACTTGTATGCGATGAGGTAGGGAATACGAGGCCTGATATGGCCGATTGATGGCCACTCGATGGTATATCATGTCCATATCTAATTTCCGCAACACTCGGTGAGCCACCAACACAACACAGATACCACAAACACAGAGTTCCTGCTGACAGGATGAGCAGGTCACTCTGCAAACCCACCTACGTTAACTGTTAATATAATTATGGAATCTATAATTTTATATTATACCTATTAGTATAATAGGGTACTACGGAAGTACAGAAAGATTCTGGGGTATAGGTGTGGGGTTAATACGAAAGTTTGAATAAGTTTTTAACAATTTGCAACCGGGCCAAATGGGGATGAGAATCCCGATTAGATGGAGGAGGTTTATTATATTCATAGATTAACAAATGCGTATTGTCTTTTTCATTAATTTTCATTATAAATACAATTAGATATAAAAGTACATCACGGTTTTCATGACTTCGCGCTGTTAATTCTGACTCCTTAATCCTAAGTCCCTGAATGCCACAGAGGGAGTAGTGAAAAATCTCTTTATACTTAATCATATATGAGTACGTTAGGTATAATGTCCATAGGACGTAGGTATGCAGCCGTGGATTGCATAATTACCCACTTTTGAATGGGATAAGTGCGCTTCAATTGTGGAATAGCATAACCCCCGTTCTTGCACAATATACGAGTAATACCGGAGTGTGGGATTGTTGTGCACGTGTTTATATCAATATGCTATCTGCAAAGTGTAAGAACTTCTAACACATTATGTTCTTTTTATTTTCCTGAAGATAGAGTGATAGTTAAAACAAACTGTATTGCTAACAAATATCCTTATAGCCTTAGAGCAAATAGACATACTATCTTATCGTTCCTTGCACAATTGAACGCAATAATCTAATACAACCGGTAATACAGGGGTCCAACCTGTTCGTGCGTGGATATATCTTCTATCCATGCATAACGGTGAGTCTTTCATCCTCCGCCTCTACACTCATCCACCACCCGCTTCAAGCCTAACCAAGATGCACGCCTGCAACAGCTCCACCAGACAGCTAAGTCGCACCACTAACAGTTCCAAATCACCTGCTGCGATTTACCACCTCCACCACCCGCAACCTACGCTACACCAGTTCCAAAGCCCGCTTGCCGTCACCGTGCACAAAGCTCCAGCCATCAATCCCTTCCCGCTTAACTCTGCTTTCGCCACCAATCCCAACCTCGCCCCACCTCCCCTCGTCCTACTATCTCGAGTCCATACACCGCGTTCCAGCCCTCTCTCAAATCATCAGCGCCGTTGCACTCTGCTGATCGCTACCAGGATCGGCCGCGGATGCAATGTACTTTGTCATCGGCTATCTCCAATTGCGGAGTAACCAAGAGCCAGTGTTGAGTTATTCCTCACTACCAATAATGGGATAGAGTCTGGGTTTTCTCACCACTCATGCTACTTCTATAATTGGACGAACGTAGATTTTCGGGGATCAGCATGAGGTATGGGCCTGGTAACTCTCCTCTCGATGACACGCTCGCAGACCACTGTTCGATCTGATCTCCTTTTTCTATTAGCTACATCATACGATGTTCACGCCCGTCCTGTCTGGTGGGGGAAATACGAATCGTGGGTTCACAGGTCTTCCTCCTTGTTCGGGAAGTTCGCACAAAGAGAATCATTACGATCAATCTCTTGGAGGAGTGAAGCCTTGGCTTGCTAAGACAACTGGGGGTTTCTTTGTCTTCGCGCTGAACAATCCGAAAAGACGTAATATACTTCCTTTCTCTCGTTCTCCCCTAATTATCTCGAATGGTCTATACCCTGCACAGAACGTCGGCTTCTGCGTTCATCATAAGCGGATTTGTGCTCTTTCATCTTTGAACAAAATGGTTCAATGAATTGCAGCCCTTCACTTCCTGTTACGGGCACACATTCAGCCGGTTCCTGTGCTGA
>NW_020869878.1:101671-104171 GCF_003789085.1 Penaeus vannamei
AATGTGCATTTTAATTAGAAATATGGATTTGGAATAGAAATGTGCCTCTTATTTTCAGTTTTCCCTTCACGGATGGCATCGTCACCCTTGTTAAAATTATCATTCCAATTCAATTCACATATTTTATTTTTCTTTGTTCATTCGCTCCTTCAAGATCCATGTATTCATATATTTACCTATTTATTAATTGACTTATTCATTTATTCATTCACTTATTCATTCATTCATTCATTCATTATTCATTCATTGACTTATTCATTCATTCATTCATTCATTGATTCATTCATTCATTCATTGACTTATTCATTCATTCATTCATTTTTATTCATTATTATTATTCATTCATTGACTTATTCATTCTTATTCATTTCATTCATTCATTCACTTATTCATTCATTCATTGACTTATTCATTCATTCATTGATTATTCATTCATTCATTGACATTCATTCATTCATTATTCATTGACTTATTCATTCATTCATTGACTTATTCATTCATTCATTGACTTATTCATTCATTCATTGATTCATTCATTCATTGACTTTCATTCATTCATTCATTCATTGATTCATTGATTCATTCATTCATCATTGACTTATTGACTTATTCATTCATTCATTCATTGATTCATTTGACTTATTCATTCATTCATTGATTATTCATTCATTCATTCATTTGACTTCATTCATTCATTGATTCATTCATTCATTGATTCATTCATTCATTGACTTATTCATTTCATTTTATTCATTCATTCATTGTATTCATTCATTCATTGACTTATTCATTCATTCATTGATTATTCATTATTCATTGACTTATTCATTCATTCATTCTTATTCATTCATTCATTGACTTATTCATTCATATTCATTCATTTATTCTTATTTCATTCATTGACTTATTCATTCATTCATTTCATTTATTCATTCATTCATTCATTGACTTATTCATTCATTGACTTATTCCATTCATTGATTATTCATTCATTCATTCATTGACTTATTCATTCATTCATTTACTTATTCATTCATTCATTGACTTATTCATTCATTGACTTCATTCATTCATTGACTTATTCCATTCATTGACTTATTCATTCATTCATTGACTTATTCATTCATTCATTCATTTCATTGACTTATTCATTCATTCATTGACTTATTCATTCATTCATTGACTTATTCATTGACTTATTCATTCATTGACATTCATTCATTGACTTATTCATTCATTCATTGACTTATTCATTCCTTCATTGACTTATTCATTCATTCTTGACTTATTCATTCATTCATTGACTTATTCATTCATTCATTCATTGACATTCATTGACTTCATTCATTCATTGACTTATTCATTCATTCATTGACTTATTCATTCATTCATTGATTTATTCATTCATTCATTGACTTCATTCATTCATTCATTGACTTATTCATTCATTCATGATTGACTTATTCATTCTTCATTGACATTCATTCATTCATTGATTCATTTACTTATTCCATTCATTGACTTATTTCATTGATTCATTCATTGAATTCATTGATCTTATTCATTCATTGATCAATTTATTCATTCATTCTTATTCATTCATTCATAGATTTATCCATCCATTCATTCACGAAGAAAAAACTATTCTTGAACTGAAGTCTTCATACCAAGAAGATTGGATCCCTTAACACGAAGCCATCCATTCACCACCATTTCATCTCGCCTTATATGGGTAGACGCGAAGGGAGTTGACACGTCTATAAAAAAGGTTTAAGGATTCATAAACTCCAAGCCAGAATGTGTGTTATGGACTGAACCAATGCCGCAGTCCTTGTCAAACGGGGGCTGTGCTGAATAATACGGGTAATAACCACGAATGATAGTTTAAAGGGACGCTTGTTTCAGGGTTGTTATTTTGGAATGATAGTTTAAAGGGACGCTTGTTTAAGGGTTGTTATTTTGGAATGATAGTTTAAAGGGACGCTGTTTAAGGGTTGTTATTTTGGAATGATAGTTTAAAGGGACGCTTGTTTAGGGTTGTTATTTTGAATGGTTTAAAGGACGCTTGTTTAAGGGTTGTTATTTTGGAATGATAGTTTACGCTTGTTTAAGGGTTGTTATTTTGGAATGATAGTTTAAAGGGACGCTTGTTTAAGGGTTGTTATTTTGGAATGATAGTTTAAAGGGACGCTTGTTTAAGGGTTGTTATTTTGGAATGGGGACGCTTGTTTAAGGGTTGTTATTTTGGAATGATAGTTTAAAGGGACGCTTTAAGGGTTGTTATTTTGGAATGATAGTTTAAAGGACGCTTGTTTAAGGTTGTTATTTTGGAATGATAGTTTAAAGGGACGCTTGTTAAGGGTTTTATTTTGGAATGATTTAAAGCTTGTTATTTTGGAATGATAGTTTAAAGGGACGCTTGTTTAAGGGTTGTTATTTTGGAATGATAGTTTAAAGGGACGCTTGTTTAAGGGTTGTTATTTTGGAATGATAGTTTAAA
>NW_020869878.1:123880-128880 GCF_003789085.1 Penaeus vannamei
GGTTAGGGGGAGTGGGGAAGGGGTAGGGGGAATGGGACGGGAGGGAACAAGGGGAATGGGAGGGTAGGGGGACTGGGGGAGGAAGCGGAAATGGGGAAGGGATAGGGGGACTGGGGAATAACAGCGGAAATGGGGGAAGTGGTAGTGGAGTGAGAGGGAATGGGGGAGGGGCACAGGGAGGAGAATAAAGGGACATTGGGGGATAAATGGGGGAGGGGAGACTGGTGAATATATAGGCGGAAAATGTGTGGCAAGGGAATGGGGAGGACAGGTGGGGTGAGTGGGGAATGAAGGGCAAAGAAATGGGGGAGGGACGGGGGGACTGGGGTCAGGGGGAGTGGACAGAAGGACTGGGGAATGACAGGGGGAAATGGGGAAGGGATAGGGGAAAGGGGAACGGATACAGGGAATGGGGGAGGAACAGGGGAAAATAGGGAAGGGATAGGGGGAATGGGAGTGACAGGGAATGCGAGAGGATGAGGGGAAGAGGGAGGAGGAGGGGGAGGAAGTTATGTTGCGTCACCGTGTATGGGTCACGTGTCAAGATTGCAGTGTGACATTTAATGGCATTGGGTGAATGTGTTGGTCGATAGATAGATAAGTAAATAAAGAGAGATGTAGATAGATAGAGATACAGATAGACAGAGATGTAGATAGATAGAAATGCATATAGATAGAGATGCAGATAGACAGAGATGCAGATAGATAGAGATATAGATAAAGAGATTGCTAGATAGATAGATGGATGAATTGAGATAGATAAAGATGCAGGTAGATAGACTGACATTTATATAAGATCTATATATATGGAAAATTATATATACAGATAGATAGACATATCAATATTTACATACAAGAAAAGAAAATGTATTTGTCTGTTCTCATTCAACTCCTCGAAGACTTCCAGTTAGACAGAACTGTACTTCCTCCAGGTGGTGTTGGAACTGATGTATTCCCCCTGTTCCTCCCCCAATCTTCCTCTTCCCTCCCCCATTCTATTTCCCATTCCACCCTCCCCCATTCTCCCTCTTCCCCTCCCCCATTCCTTTTTTTTCGAGAATCTTCTCTCTCTCTCTCTCTCTCTCCTCTCTCTCTCTCTCTCTCTCTCTCTCTCTCTCTCTCTCTCTCTCTCTCTCTCTCTCTCTCTCTCTCTCTCTAGTAAGACAGAATTGTACTTCCTCCAGGTGGGTCTGGAACTGAAACATTCCTTTACTTCTGATCTTTGGAAGGGAGGAGGTCCGTTTATTTTATTTTGGAGCTGGGGATTTCTCTCTCTCTCTCTCTCTCTCTCTCTCTCTCTCTCTCTCTCTTCTCTCTCTCTCTCTCTCTTCTCCTCCTCTCTCTCTCTCTCTCTCTCTCTTCTCCCTCTCTCTCTCTCTCTCTCTCTCTCTCTCTCTCTCTCTCTCTCTCTCTCTTTCTCTCTCTCTCTCTCTCTCGCTGACATTTCATTATCAACATACTTTCCCCGCTATGCAAGAAAAATAAATTGGTGTGGCCTAAGTATAAACATGTAGCAGATACGAAGAGGAAATACTTCAAAATGTGTTTTTTTTTTTTCTTCTTCTTCTTTTTCTTGTTTTCCATGTGCAAAATAATAAGTCTCATTTTGGAGCTGGGGATTTTTTTATTATATTATTATTATTTATCACCAGACTTGCCCGCTATTCAAGAAAAAAAAATGATGTGGCTTAAGATTGACAGATGGACTGATAGACTGATATAGATGCGAATAGACAAACAGAGAAGCTGAAATGATAAATTCTATCATATTAAAAGAGATATTTTGAAAAGCCTTTGTCTTAACAGATTTAGTAAATGATTATGTAAGGTTTAAATTCATTTTCAGAAAAAAAATTAAAGATAAATACTCGTTAGCGCATCTGCTTTTTTCATTTTACCAGAATGCGATGTATACAAAGTAAATAAAAAAAAAAAAAAAACTATTTTTAATTATTTTATATTCATTACAATGTAGATACGATTTTAAAACGAATAATCTTATAATTCCTCAATATAGAATGACATTTTTTCTATTAGGAATCCATATCCTACTTATGTAAGTTCTAGTAAGTAGGTCACTTGAGAGTTAAGTAGCTTTTTAGCAGGAAAGCAGGGGGGAGGTAGTGGGGTGGGAGGTGGGGGGTGGGGGCAGGGAACTTCAGAATCTCTCCATTTTCTTCCTTACATGAAAATATATTTTTTCATGTTAAGGTTCAAGAAAAGGAATTTTGTATTTTACTTTTATTATTATTACTATCATTATCTTTTGTGCACTTGTTTATCTATCTTCATATTTCTAACTGTTTACTTAGTTTGATATTTATACTTTGTCTATCATTATATTTCATTTCATTTATCTATTTACCCATCTATCTATTTAATTACTTCTATATATACATACATATGTATATTATTTTCCAACTTTATTCAACTCGAAAAATCTAACGTAATATCATCTATCCCTCTCTTCGTTGCTCTTTATCGTGAAAAAATCGGTAAGAGTTTGGAAATACGATTTATAATCAGAGGCAGAATCGTTTTTGCATTTATCTCTAATTCCTTTCTTCTCTCCCTTTCTCTTTGTTATTTTTTTTTCTATAATTCTCTCTCTCTCTCTCTCTCTCTCTCTCTCTCTCTCTCTCTCTCTCTCTCTCTCTCTCTCTCTTTCTCTCTCTTCTCTTCTCTTTCATATCCACCTTCCCGCCCCCTCTCTCCCTCTCTATCTACCTATCTCTCCATCTATTCTCCTTTCTCCGACTTCTACTCTCTCTCTTTCTCCCTCTTCCTCTCCTTCCCTCTCCTTCCCCTTCTCCCTCTCGCTCCCCATCCCTTGAGTCAACAATTTCATCCGCCAAAGTCCTCTTCTTGGGTCAGTTCTGTCGAGAATAACGCCGATGCTTGTGAATACGTAGGTCTGCACATTTCACTTGCAAATCAATAAATTCCTTCATGATATTGTTGCACAGATGTCGTATTTTGTGCCTTATTTGCTTGTTACGTATTTATATTTCTGTGTGTGTGTGTCCATAATTGCATTATTGCATGTATAAGCTGAGGTATGTGTATTAGTGTTCGTTCATAATTACGTTAGATAGTGTTGCTGTATTTTGTACTTTATTCGTACATGAAATACATACGTTATATCAATATCAATTTGTTTTTGTATATGTATAAACGCGTATTTAATATACAGACATACATATCTGGATATATATTCTTTTATAATAATGTTACATCGCGCTGTTGCATTTTGAAAATTATTGGTAAATGAGAAATATTTGCTGTACGTGTTCCTGTGTGTGTCAGTATATATATTTATTTGTGGAAAGGTATGAATGAGAACGTATATCTTCACAATACAAGAGATGTAAATCTCTTGTATTGTGAAGATATTCGTTCTCATTCATACCTTTCCACATTTGTCAACATGAATACGGTTCATATATATTTATATGTAAACGCATATCGTATACACACACAGTCATGTACTCCTTTGTATATATGCATGGACTGGCACAGGCGGAGGTTGGTGGGGTACATGGAATGTTTTCCCCAGTGGAGGTGCAAGTGAGAGTAAACCCTTCGAAAACATTTACCATGCATGCCACTCTTCGTAATAAATATAATGAGGACATCCCTTCCGAATGTTTATAAGGCTACATTTTTTTTTTTTTTATTTTTAATAGCGGGCCCGCCGATATTTATTTCCAGGAAAATGGGAAAGTAAGTGAGAACCCCTAATCTTTTTCATTTTAATTTCCCGCGATATATGTTGACGTCCGCGAGAGAAATAGCAAAAAATGAATACAAATCAATCTGTCTATGATTCATTGTGTATGGTGTCATTTCTCCCGTCTCCAAAACAAAAATAAAATGTATTTGGTGGAAATACCTTACTCTCATGTGTCATGTCATGTCTATTGTCTATTGTGTCTGTGGTCAGTGGTCGCTTCTGATCAGTGCTGGCGTGTTTCACAATATGCACATAGAACCTTCGCACTAGATGTAAACACTAACATTCAAACATCAAAACAAAAATGGCCATGGCGAGTGGTGTGCAAAATGGCAAAGTACATATATATGTCATCTTTTTTATGAATACTTTTGATTTTGATTTCCAAAATAATAAATTCTGGTTGAAAGATTTCTTTGTCTGTTTTCCTTCAACTTCTCGAAGACTTCCAGTAAGACAGAACTGTACTTCCTCCAGGTGGGGCTGGAACTGATATATTCCCCCTGTTCCTCCCCCAATCTTCCTCTTCCCCTCCCCCATTCCATTCCCCATTCCCCTTCCCCCATTCTCCCTCTTCCCCTCCCCCATTCCTATTTCTCGAGAATCTCTCTCTCTCTCTCTCTCTCTCTCTCTTCTCTCTCTTCTCTCTCTCTCTCTCTCTCTCTCTCTCTCTCTCTCTCTCTCTCTCTCTCTCTCTCTAGTAAGACAGAATTGTACTTCCTTCAGGTGGGTCTGGAACTGAAGCATTCCTTTACTTCTGATCTTTGGAAGGGAGGAGGTACGCTTGTCTTAGTAGAGGAAGTGTACAAAATCTAACAAGATAAGGATGAAAAAGGTTGAAGAACCTTGGATAGCCTAATTACAGTATATCAATCCTTTTCATAAAAAAAATATATATTTTTTTTTTCACAGAGAGGAAATATTTCAAAATGTGTTTTTTCTTCTTCTTCTTCTGTTCCATGTGCAGAATAATAAGACTAAAGATAAAATACAAAAATCAAAGAAGAATGAATCGAGTTACACGATTCAGTAACAAAAAAAATTACCACTATATCTTTTTTATGTATTGTTACCCCAGCTCTGTTGAATATATTGTAATTTATTTGATAAAGAGTTGTAATTTGTGTTACTTTGTCTCCCTCATTATCATTGTCCATAAGCATTTACGTTATCTGAAAACGATATATAATTATTCATTTTAAAACAGCAATGAAATAGATATAAAAGGAGACTATCATACCAACGTTTATGACGTCACAAGCTGATG
>NW_020869878.1:146380-153880 GCF_003789085.1 Penaeus vannamei
TTTATATTTTCCAATTATTATTTTGTATATTCTTTGACTAAAGGCTCTATCTTATCTATAATACTACTCTTATCTAATCTTTTATTTTATAGATATTCCATTTATATTTTCTTTCCTTAAAATTCCTTCTGTCGATTTTACCAATTATTCTTTTATCAGTTATTTGACTGAAGACTTACTCATATTTATACAACTCATTTTATCAATTTTTCTTCCCATCTTTGACTGAATATTCAAGCAATGAGTCGACTATCTGTCTGTTCCCTTGGCGTGACTTTCCAGGCAGGGTTATCACGAAGTGCGTGACGCTCTGCCTGACCCTGCATGACCTGTGGCGGAGGTCATGATAGAGTCAAACTACGAAGGAACGGTTTACACTCTTAAGGTTTGTTTGTGTGTTGGTTTGTTTGGAAAACGATTTATAGAGTGTTTTGTTTGTTTTTGTTATTTTTGTGTGTGTTAAGAGATTTATCTGTCACTGTTTATACATTTTATCTTTATTAGTGTCTCTATCTACTGTTCGTTATCGATCACTGCTTATTGCAGTATCAATCATTATATATCTATTTCGCTATTTGCATATACATATCTCACTGTCTATCAGTGTCGCTCTAAACCATTGTTTATCATAGTCTCTCCATCCCATAACTTATCCTGTTTCTCTGTTACTTTATCTGTATATGTGTATATATAAAGGTAGCATTTGTAGATATGTGTGTATGTATGTATAGATAGGTAGGTAGACAGACATGCAGATAGATAGATAGATAGATAGATAGATGGATAGAACGATATGTGTATGTATATATAAATAGAACTATGAACCACTACATTATTATCTCTCACTATCTATCTCAATACCTATTACTGTTTATCTTTCTGAATATCTATCACTATCTATATATATCATTATGTCTCAGTGTCTATCTATCGTATTGTTGAATTTTATTTACGTATCTCATTACCGATTATTTTTATATACTTCGTGATCTATAACTATGTATATATTTCAATATCTATTTACCTCATGATTTGTCATATAATCTTAGCTTATGTCTCATGTCGCTTATCATCTTATCTCATATCAATATTTCTCTGCCGATGTATCTATTATCTGTTGATATTATCTACTGATATGATGGTATTTTGCATCTGTTAATATGATGATATCTATTAATTTCTAGTAATATTATCTATTGATATAATGATATCTTATGTCTATTGATATCATAATATCTAGTAATATATTTGAGTATATATTGATATTATCTGTTAATATAATAACATTTTCTATCTATCAATATGATGATATGTATTAATATATATTAATATGATAATGTCTTGTATCTGTTAATATATTAATGTCTATCAATATCTTCACATATTTGCTCAGTTTAAAGTGTTTTATAATGAAATATTAAATCGCGTATGAACCAAAAGATAATATTGAATAGAAAGAAAAGAAGAAGGGGTGCGAAGAAGTAGTAGACGAAGAAGAAGAAACAGAAGAAGGGGGAAGGGTAGAATAAAGACAAATTGAAGGAAATAGCGAAAAAGAAGGAGACGAAGAAGAAGAAAGCGAAGACGAAGAACGAGAAGCAGAAGAAGCAAGAAAGGAAGACGAATAAGAAGAAAGACAAGTAAAAAAACAAAACAAAAAAAAAAGTGAGAAACCAGAAAAGAAAAAAAAACAAGAAGTAAGAGCAGGGAAAAGAAGATAACCAATAATTCTCGGTTTGTCCTCCATTTATCCAACTCCGCACTCTCCTCAATCAATCACAAAATGTAAATAGAGCCGACCTTTTCCCTCGGTTTGTAAAGCTGTGGAATTTGCCATAGACAGATGAGAAGAAGCCAGACGCCATAATTCACGTCCAGGCAGGTCATGTTCTGCCATCTTTTACCATCAGTTTTATATGTCGTCTCATTTCTTTTACGTTCAATTTGCGACGGAATGAGTGAGCGAGAAGGGGGAAGAGAAAAGGAGGAAGAGCGGGGGAAGGAGAGAGGGAGATAGAGGGAGAGAAAGGGAGGGAAAGAGAGGGAGAAAGATGCGGGAGAGAGGGAGAAAGAGGTGGGAGAGAGAGGGAGAAAGAGGGGGAGGGAGAGAGGGGAGAAAGAGGGAGATTGAGAGGAGAGAGAGAGAGAGACAGACAGACACACAGACACAGACAATGAGATAAAAAAAAAGATAAATAAACCGACAAACAAACAAACAAGCAGTCAGACAAACAAAGAGAGAGAATTAGGCAGTCACAGAAAGAGTGAGAGAAAAAAAGACACACACACACACACACACACACACACACACACACACACACACACACACACACACACACACACACACACACACACACACACACACACACACACACACACACACACAGCAAAGAGACCGAAAAGTCGTTCCAGAATCGCCACGAGTACATGAACCACGAACAATGTCACGAACGATGTCAGCCTCAGAACAAAACCTGGCACGAAACACAATACATTTCAGAAATACAAGTCAGAAATACACGTCCAATTGTCACGCCTCATTATAACTCAATACGCTCATTACCGAATGATTATCCATTTATGGGTACTGATGATCACCTACACCAATTAGTGACGAGCCTAATGAGCTGATGCTATTCGAGGAGTGTACTCATCAGGAGAAACAACTGTGTGGGAATTATTGATAAATCAATGTCTGTCGGATCGTAAGAGGAGTCGGTATTGTAGGTCTGTTGGTTACGTTTTATTGATTTGGGATACGGAGGTGTTGTCATTGATCGTGTGTGTGCGTGTGGAGATACAAATATATAGATACATACATACATACATACATACATACATATATATATATATATATATATATATATATATATATATATATATATATATATATATATATATATATATATATATATATATATATATATATATATATATATATATATATATATATATAATGTATGTGTGTGTGTGTGTGTGTGTGTGTGTGTGTGTGTGTGTGTGTGTGTGTATGTGTGTGCGTGTGTATGAATATATATGCATATATATATCTATATATATATATATATATATAGATAGATAGATAGATAGATAGATAGATAGATAGATAGATAGATAGATAGATAGATAGATACATACATATACATACATACATACATACATACATACATACATACATATATATATATATATATATATATATATATATATATATATATATATATATATATATAGATGTATATGTGTGTGCGTGTGTATGAATATATATGCATATATATATCTATATATATATATATATACAGATATAGATAGATAGATCATACATACATACATACATACATACATACATACATACATACATATATATACGTATATATATATATATATATATATATATATATATATATATATATATATATATATATATATATATATATTATTATATATATATATATATACTAGTGTGTGTGTGTGTGTGTGTGTATATATGTATATATATATGAATATCGTTGTCTACACTATTTTTCTTTCACCACTGTATATCGTAAACTTTACCAAAACTATTCGCAGATTCCCCGTATCACCAGAACATCTTTATAAAATTTCGAGCTTGCTAGAACTGACGTGCTTATTAGTTCAGGTACACAAGTAAAGAATATTTACACTTCTGATGTGCAACGCCTTCGAAATCCTGTGTTTTCAGCTCAGCAGTACCATCGACATTGGTTTTCCCTCTGAATTCTCGATTCAATTGTCTATGTTCCTCATTCTATATTAAAACCAGGGAGTTTGAATGAATTATAGGCATTATATATGATCTATCCTGAGTATATTTACCATTTAGAACATCGTGATTATTTTTACCTCGGAATTGCTTCTCTCATGTGGTCATTATTCGTCTTTATATATACACATATACAGATAAAGTGACAGAGAAACAGGATAAGTTATGAGATGGAGAGACTATGATAAATAATGGTTTAGAGCGACACTGATAGACAAGTGAGATATGTATATGCAAATGGCGAAATAGATATATAATGATTGTAAAACCACAGGATTTAGTTGAACCAACGGTCTATACAACTCTGCTCTCGCTGTGACTCAGACACAACTAACTTCAAGTGAACTCCATCAAAGCTGAAGTGGCTTGAGTGACTTGCAAGTCTCCTGGTGTCTCTGAGGTGGTGGTGGTGGGGGGGGGGGGGGGGACAGCTGGTGGAGGGAAATGAGGCTGACTGGGAAAGCGAGAGAGGGAAAGGGAGGGAGGGAGGGAGGGGAAGGGTAGGGGAGAGGAGGAGGGAGGGAGGTAGGGTAGGGAGAGGTGGGGAGAGGGAGGGAGGGAGGGAAAAAGGGAGGGTGTGGAGGGATGGAAGGGTAGGGAGAGGTGGGGGAGGGAGGGAGGGAGGGAAAAAGGGAGGGTGTGGAGGAAAGGGTAGGAGAGAGGTGGGGGGAGGAGGGAGGGAGGGAAAAAGGGAGGGTGGAGAGAAGGTGGTAGGGAGAGGTGGGGGGAGGGGAGGGAGGAGGAGGGAAGGAAGGGTAGGAGGTGGGGGGGAGGGAAGGAGAGAGTAAGAGGGAGGGAGGAAGAGAAGGAAGGAGGGAAGGAGAGAGATGGTAGGAGGGAAAAAGGATAGGAGAGAGAGGGAGGAGGGAGAGAGCAAAGGGAGGGAAGGAGAGAGAGTAAAGGGAGGGAGAGAGGAAGAGAAGGAAGGAGGGAAGGTGAAGAAGGAAGAGAGAAATGGTAGGGAGGGAAAAAGGATAGGAGAGAGGCGGGGGGAGGGAGGGAGGGAGAGAGCAAAGGGAGGGAAGGAGGAAGGAGGGAATAAGAAAGAGTAGGAAAGACAGAGGGGGTGAAAGAGAAAGATGGGGGAAAGGAGGAGGAAGGGAGGGAGGGAAGGAAAGGAAATAAATAGGGGAGGATGGGAGGGCTAGAGTATGAGAGATACAGAAACAAAGAGACTGACAGAAAAAAACAATATAAATCAAGAAAAAAAAAACTAACACAGACATCCAAAGACACTGAGACTAAGGACAAGCAACTATTCTCCTGCCAAGTTAACAATAGCTTTCTGAGAGTTCGTCTGCGCTAATTATTTTGCAAAATCGATTCTATCCGCATAAGTTTATAACCACTAATATCAGTCAAAAACGAATAGTCCCTCATAGAAAACGGTGGCTGAAAGTCCCACATAGAAAACGGGTGATCTGGCTAAAAGTCCCTCATAGAAAACGGATTTCCTGGCTAAAAGTCCCTCATAGAAAACGGATTTCCAGGCTAAAAGTCCCTCATAGAAAACGGATTCGGCTAAAGTCCCTCATAGAAAATGGATTCCCTGGCTAAAAGTCCCTCATAGAAAACGGATTTCCAGGCTAAAAGTCCCTCATACAAATCCGATTTCCAGGCTAAAAGTCCCTCATAGAAAACGGATTTCCTGGCTAAAAGTCCCTCATAGAAAAACGGATTTCCAGGCTAAAAGTCCCTCATAGAAAACGGATTCCTGGCTAAAAGTCCCTCATAGAAAACGGATTCCCTAAAAGTCCCTCATAAAAGGATTTCCCTAAAATAGAAAACGGATTTCCAGGCTAAAAGTCCCTCATAGAAAACGGATTCATAGCTAAAAGTCCCTCATAGAAAACGGATTTCCTGGCTAAAAGTCCCTCATAGAACGGATTTCCAGACTAAAAGTCCCTCATAAAAAAAACGGATTTCCAGGCTAAAAGTCCCTCATAGAAAACGGATTTCCAGGCTAAAAGTCCCTCATAGAAAACGGATTTCCTGGCTAAAGTCCCTCATAGAAACGGATTTTCCAGGCTAAAAGTCCCTCATAGAAAACGGATTTCCAGGCTAAAAGTCCCTCATAGAAAACGGATTCCTGGCTAAAAGTCCTCATAGAAAACGGATTTCCAGGCTAAAAGTCGAAAACAAAAGATAGAAAATTTCCAGGCTAAAAGTCCCTCATAAAAAAAACGGATTTCCAGGCTAAAAGTCCCTCATAGAAAACGGATTTCCAGGCTAAAAGTCCCTCATAGAAAACGGATTTCCAGGCTAAAAGTCCCTCATAGAAAACGGATTTCCAGGCTAAAATCCCTCATAGAAACGGATTTCCAGGCTAAAAGTCCCTCATAGAAAACGGATTTCCTGGCTAAAAGTCCCTCATAGAAAACGGATTTCCAGGCTAAAAGTCCCTCAAAAAAGCTGATGATCTGACGGAATGACATTCACAAAAGAAGAAGATGAAGAAGAAAAAAAAGAAAAAAAAGAGAAGAAGAAGAAGAAAAAGAAAAAAAAAGAAAAAGAAGAAGAAGAAGAAAAAGAAGAAAAAGCAGAGCAGCTAAATTCACTCATAGAAACGGCCGTGACCCAAAATAAAGATTTATTTCCTTATGGCGGTTAAGCTAAAAAAAAAAAAAAAAAAAAGTATCTATAATTCCTACATTGCTATTCATGAGTTTCTCCGTATATCTTCCTTTCAGTATCAATGACTTTCCATTTTGAGTAATAAATAGATATATACAATAAAAAAGTTTCATAATTGTCCAAAAAGTGTTATAATTAATCAGCCACGTTAGATGATAATTAATGCACGAATTAATTATTTCCTAAAATCCAAAGTCATGGAGGATAGTAACTAATCCTTTAAGTGTGTAGTTATGGTATAATTCTAAATCTCATAAAGAGAACCGAGATTAATTTAATAACAGATTAAAATCAAGCTGGATCATCATCATCTTGTCATTATCGTTATCATCACTATTATCTTAACCCTTTCTCTACTGACGGGTTCCTGCCATGTACTTTGGCTCCAAAGACTCGAGTTCAGGTGTTTTTTCGACTTTTGGGATATTATTACTTTTAGCCTCTTTTTTATTATAAATGGGCTCAATAATTATCATTATCATTATCATTTTTGGCATTATTATTATCATTTTTGTAGTCAATTGTGAGTGAGGGATGATTATTCTATGTCTTGTTTTTGGTCTTGTTTCAAATATGGCCGCGTCTTTGACATCCCTGTGTGGAATTCATGACGAACGAATTGCAACAGGAACAACGAAGGGAAGGACAAGAATACACACGAATATACCGAAGGCCTTTTCGCTATATATGCCCTGACGAAGCATTAGCGGGAAGGCCTTCGGCATATTCGTGTGTTTTCTTGTCCTTCCCTTCGTTGTTCCCTGTTAAAACAACATACTAACACACACACACACATACTAACAAACACACACACACACATACTAACACACACACATACTAACACATACACACACACATACATACATACTAACAAACACACTCAATGCTGAACTTATGGATAATCCATGATGAGATTTACCTACCTGTACTTTTTTAATGGGAAAGCGGACGGAAATAAGTGAAACAGGGTGGACTTACCCGTAGAGTTTGTATTTGTATTTACAGTGAACCCTCGTATTTCGCGGGGGTTACGTTCCAAAAAGAATCCGTGATAGGCGAAATCCGTGAAGTAGTAACCTTTA
>NW_020869878.1:168880-171380 GCF_003789085.1 Penaeus vannamei
TATCATCCCCATTTTTAGTGCGATACTTATGTTTTTGAATACAGCAAACATTTGCATCAATTGCTACAAAACCTATCCTAGACCTGAATAGAGACTCGACATTAGTTAAATATGTAAGCGCTACTGCAGCTTGCCATAATTTAGCATCCAGGTATCGCTTATCAATTTTTGCAATTAACAGATTTATGCATTCTAATTATGACTGCGCATCACCATCATCGCTTACCTATTATCATTACTACTGTTATATGCAAGTTAGTATTTGTGCATGTTTTTATCATTATTATCTTTATCTATTATTATCATGCTTTCATAGCCTACATTATATATACTACTCAAATCATCATTATATATCTTATCAATTTCATTAACTACATATTTTTTATATATATCCATTATCATCCTTTACTATTATGCCACTAACCTTATAGCTTATACCACTTGTTATTAGTTCATCATCAATACTTTTCGTATACTGCATATACATCTTTATTATCATTAATCAGTATAACAGAAATAAGTTTAAGACATTAATGCTATTAGTTCTATAACATAAACAAAAAAGTACATTCCGTCATTAATTTTTCTTTATTTGCTTTCGCTTCACATAATCTATTTCTGCAAGTCACTGTCATTTTTCATTATTATTTATTATTTATTATTTTCTGACCTAGCAAAAACTCATAAATAAATATAAATGCGAGAAGGATATATAATATATATTATTATATAGATATAATATAATATATAAATATATATAATAGAGAGAGAGAGCAAGACCATCAATTTGGAACGAGCCAAGAGAGAGATGAGCAAGAGTTTGAGAAGACCGCAGAGCAGAGAGAGAGGGCATGAGGAGCGATGAGAGGGAGGTCGAGAGAGGAGAGGAGAGCCGGAGAGGGAGGAGAGAGAGAAGTGAGAGAGCGAGAGAGGTACGAGAGAGAGGATTGATCAGACCGAGCGACTCTCGATAGCATTTTGCGAGTCCTCCACCCAGACCTATTCAGATTCCTGATTGCCTAGATCGGCCATGAAGAGGGAACGTCATATATTTCAACGCTCACTCCATTGGGCACCTATTCAGCTTATAAGATTACTCTCACTGTGTTGAAGCGCACTATGCAGTTACCTCCTTGCGTGCACTTATTGAATCCGAGTTCGCCGTCGACTGACATACACTTTTAGACTTTATTAGAGTAAATACTACTCCACCTTACCTTCACGCCATAAACCATCAATTACTAAGCTTACTATCCTGATCCTTAACATGATCTTCTCTTTATGACAACCCGCGCCGTCCTATCTCTAGCGTATAAACCAGTCCACTTAATCAAAACCGTCCCAGTTCTATACTCAGAAAAGTACTTTCTGCCACTACCTGATCCATTTTACATTGAGCAGAGAGCTGAAGAGAGAGAGAGAAGAGACGGAGGGAGAGGAGGAGGAAAGAGAGGGAGAGGACAGAGGAGAGGAGAGAAGAGGCAGAGGAGAGGAGAGAGGAGAGGAGCAGAGTGAGAGAGACGTAGAGGAGAGAGGAGAGGAGAGCGGAGAGAGAGAGCAGCAGAGAGAGAGGAGAGAGATGAGCAGAGAGAGAGCAGAGAAAGAGAGAAAGAGAGAAGAGAGGAGCGAATTTATCAATTATTCTCCCATGAACCACGCGTTTCCTCGGAATTCAGTGAAGCAATCATGAAACGGATTTCCCCGACAACGAATAGCTGAAACCAGGCTTCGAAAACACAACCTTATATATGCATGTTGTTCATAAGCCGAGGTTATGTTCGGAAAACAGCCAAGCAATCTATCTGATTTTAAAGCAAAAATTCCCCTCAATTACCGATCCAAATATCACAAATTGCGAGCTACGAGTTACAAACGAGAAGGGCATAAGAGCCAGCACGGGTACGCTGCCTCATGCCATGTTGGTATCTCGTGGTATGACGCCCTGCTTTCCTGTTTATGCATAATACTTCGGAACACTTACCGCTCTTGAAGTGCTTATACACACGCCTCGATGTCGAATACTGAATGCAAGGGAGAATTAAACCTCACTCGTGTTTCATCTGATTTACATGTTATTCAGCCTGATGTTGCAGCTTATTGCAGAGATTTGGGTCTGCAGGGGAAATATATTCCTGCAGTTCACCGTGAGATCCTCTCGTCTTTCTTTTTATGAAAGACACTTTCGTCTGTCGTTCTTCCCCGTATTCGTTTCAAGGTTACAAAACCTCGCAAAAGTGCACATCGGCGCCGTCTCTTTCATCCCTCATTTTAACAACGAGGTAAACGATATGACAAGCAAAGGGCTATTCGGAATAATAAGGCAGTCTGGGTCCTCCAATACACGAAGCCGAGTGATTGCCGCGGTTGAAGAAGGTATATCAAAAGAGGTAGGCGTCCGCGACTGTAAACGTACATGCAGGCTAAAGGCACAAGCAGGCTAAAAGCACATGCTAATGGCACAAGCAGATTTAAAGCACAAGAATGCGCAGCAGCAATACTA
>NW_020869878.1:198880-208880 GCF_003789085.1 Penaeus vannamei
ATGTGCAGTCACAAATTGCAACTATCTTCCTTCATTTCGGTAAAAATCTGACAGAAAGACTGAGCCAATGTACACCCTGGTCAATCACTTACAATTGGCAGGCCTGGTAGGTGAGGTGTAAATTGTTCATGATTTACTGCTCGTTGGTAGGTAGTCTATGAACATTGTTTCTTTCGTTGTTTTATGATGCGTCCAGCGTGGTACAGACGACTTGGGTACTGTGAACTACAGATGTGGGACATGCTGCACACAATCTTTAGCCACCATATCCTCAAACACAAAACAGTCCAGTAAGTAAATCATATTATATAGTACTATTAAATAATTATGTAACACATACATGTTGACTACCAGTCTCATCTACAGATAATTCCAAAATTTATGATTACCCATAACAATATGTCGTTCCGTACTGAACACCTCTCAGATGTCAGGTTCCCGAATCATGAACAGGTATCATGTTAAAATGCATACCCATTACTCAGGTGTGTCAAAATATTTCGCCAGGTTTAAATAATCATCAAACAAAATGGAGAAGATAGCTGTCTCTCTTTGATTGTGTCAGAATACATTTAATAAACCTAAATGTCATCTTCAAGACGTGAGGTGACGGAATTGTCCTTTTGTCAGAACTTCGCACACAATGTCGCTGCACCGTCTCTTGTTTGGCTTTATTTCTGGTCTTCATGCTCTGGTTCGTATTGCACATCAGTGTTGTCACATCCCACGTCAAGTTAGCACTGTAATATACCCGAAGTGAGGTACTTCCCTATCCCACAGCGCTACTGTTTCTTGGTCAAGATCAAGGGGGTCTTGCTTAATAGTTGTTGTCCTAATGTCTCAGCTCAGTTTTATCAGGGTACTATGGCTAGGATGTCACTAACACTTTATCCAAAAGACTCTTGGTCTTTGCTTCAGCTGTCGTTTCTGTTTCCTACTTTTCTTGTAGAATAAATTAATGGGAACAAAGATTGAAAACGAATAACCAGTCGCATTTCAAAGAACTATTCTTCATTTCAAACCACTGGTACCTTAGAAGCTTCACTTTTCCGTCTCTCATCACTTTTCAGCCATGATTCTAAATAGGCCATTATCACATACGAAACACTTGAGTGCAATAACTACTTAGAGTTATAAGCAGTTTCATTCAGGGGAGCTCTCCTGGTTCTCCTTGTGTTCACCTGGCCCTGCTGAACATGAGGATAAGCAGAAGCAGTAGGAAGTGGGTCACCGGGTTGGTAACAGGAGCTCCACTAAGCCCTCCCTGCTGTACTGCTGCGTGATGCTGGCCTGGGGTCGGAGGTATTAAATCGTGTATCAGTAACTACTAGGTCTACACACTTAATACTAATATGTATGCATAAAGCACTGTGTTAGCATAATTACCACAGAGGAAATGTAGGGACTTCCATTATCTGAAATAAACATTTCCGATTTTCCTTGTAAACACTAGTATCTACTTCAAGTATGGAGATGAAAGTGGTCTACTTACTACTCTCCCAGTGATAATTCCTCCAATAATAGAGCATAAACACTTCCAACTTATCAATACCCTCACAACCGATTAACATTTCTCACAAACTATTAACTTCCCTTGACCTGTTAACAATCCTTACAAGCAATTAACACTCTACTATTACCTATCAACACCATCAGTAATCTATAACCTGTCATTATTGATCAACACTAGTATTCTGTGACCAATCAACACTTTTTTCTACAACCTGTTAACTCTGTAGCATTTCCTTCTAACTTCTGACAATTCATGAACAATCCTCAGTTTTTTTTTAAAGATTTCCCACATCCTATTAGCACTCCATCCAGCTACCAAGTATTTACTAACTCGTACTCTCGTACTTACTAGAGCCCACTCCTTTCAGCAGTCTGACTTGTGTTTGTTCATCCCTCTCCCCCATACCTACCATGTTATAAGCTCCATTCTATTATGGCATGCATTCTGTCCTTCTCCCTACTCATCTATGGTTTCTATAAGCAATTCATCTTCCCTTACCATCCCCCTTCCTAAACATCAACCACGCTGTTCGATCCATCTACCTTTCCCCGCTCACTTCTGTGCTGTACAATCCGCCCTCTTCTCTGCAAACATACACGCTGTCCATCGTTCTTCTAGCTAACCCAATATTCTATATGCTCTGTCACTCCTACCCACCTACCTATGCTTTGTATGTCCTCATTCCTTGCCTATCTAAGTGCTGTAGAGTCGATCTCTTTACCCTATCCACCTACGTGATCTACTATCCGTCCCTCCTTTAGCTAACCTCTAAAGTTGCTGTGCAATCCATCCCATTCCCCACCCACCTCTATGCTGTGTGATCCATCCCTCCTCCAACCTTTCATGCTGTCGTACACTCTTTCTCTATTCCCCTCTCACCTACCCACTGCACAATTCTTCACTTTTGGCCGCCCACCTACATGCTAGTAGATCCATCTGCATTCCTCGCCCATCTCTGTGCTGTACAATCCATCCCCATTCCTTATCAACCTACATGCTGCACTATCCATCCCTCTTCCAGCTAACCTTCCAGTGTAGTACAATTCTGTCCCAAAGTCCCTCCTCAAACCTTTCGTACTTGTAAATCAGTCCCTTTCCTACCTTTGTATCCCCTTTCCCCGCCTACCTAAGTGTTGTATAATCCGTACCCTTTCCCCGCCTACCTATGTGTTGTATAATCTGTACTCTTTCCCGCCTACCTATTGTTGTATAACCATACCCTTTCCCTGCCTACTAAGTGTTGATCCGATCCCCATTCCCCGCCTACCTATGCGGTCTATGATCCGGCGCCTTTCACCTATGTACTGTATGCTCCGCCCCTTTTCCCCGCCCACTTACCGTGCTGGACGTGGACGGTGATGACGAAAGGCGGAAGGTCCGAGGGGCTGCAGCTGTACTCCCCGCTGTCGGTGTCTCGGACGTTGTTGATCATCACCTGACTCCGGGTCTTCCTTGGGAATTTCTCCGTCTGCAAAAGAGAAAAAAAAGACGTTTATTAAGGCTTAGTAGATGGGTCAAAGTCGGGGCGGAAAGGAAATGGCCGCCCGACCGCATCATCCCGCGGGTTAGCAAGCATGTTTCTCTACAAAACATGTCCCTTACGTCCAGATGGATATGGGACCAACTTTGACTTTGAGACGGATAAAAAAAAAAAAAAAAAAAAAAAATTAATTCTTACTGTTATTCTTTGAAGGCCTTTTTCGGGGAATTTCTCTCCCTGTGAAAGATGAACGCCTTGTGGTCTATAAAAAGATGGCGGAGGCAGTATTTTTAAACCTCAACGAGTGGGATTAAATTTCCGTTTGAAATGTATGTCAAGGAAATAGATGCAGTTTGTGATTGATCAAGCACGAAAAAATGTGCTTGTGATATTTAATGCTCAATGAAAGTTGGATTTCATAAATATTCATTGATCGACTGCAAGTTGGGGTTCATCTATTTAAAAATATTTGGTTGATGCGTAAAATATTAAATATGAAGGTTATGTCAAAGGGACGAGTTTGAATGGTATTTTTTTATTATTTTTTTATTTTTTATTTTTTTTTTGTGAAATATCGGTCCCTTCCTTTCGATGAAAAAAGGTAATAAATTAATCCGTTCCCAAAACTATCATAAATTATTTAAAACCTCCGTCAAGAACATTATGTTTTCAAGTAGCGTTGGTTAGATTGATTATGATGATGATGGTGGTGGTGATGGTGATGACGCTGATGATAAATCGATTAATCAACATGATGATTATGATGATGATGATCGATAGTGAGGGTGCGATCGTCATGACGGCTGATGATATATGATGATGATGATGATGGTGGTGTGTGATGATGATGGTTGGTGGTTGGTGATTGGTTGCGGTGGATGCAGGGTGGTTGATGGTGATGATGTGATGATAAATCGAATTAATCAACATGATATTATGAATCGATGATGGTGGTGGAGTGAGGGTGCTGGTGATGATGATTATGGTGGTGATGGTGGTTCTAGTGTTGGTGAGGGTAATGCTATAATGGTTTTGAATGATGATGATTTAAATCGGTGATGATGATGATAAATCGAACATCACATGATTATGATGATGGTGATGATGATTGTGGTGGTGGTGGTGGTGATGGTTGCGGTGGTGGAGAGGGTAATGGTGATGGTGATGGATGATAAATCGATTGATCAACATGATTATGATGGTGATGGTGGTGGTGATGGTGATGATTATGGTGGTGGTGATGGTGATGATGATTAAGGGGTGGTGATGGTGGTTGCGGTGGTAGTAAGGGTAATGGTGATGGTGATGATGATGATGATAAATCGATTGATCAGCATACAAACAAGACGATAATAAAGACTAACCAAGAACAATAACGAAAGGAAAATATAAAACAGCTGAGAGCAACCCATCTCCTTCCATTCTCCGTCATTTTCCATTCTCTTCATTCGCTTTCTTTATTTTCCTGTTTTATTCCCATTCCTCTTTCTTCCCCTTTTAAGAAAAGATTAAATATACTACGCACAAAAGAGCATCTAGTTAAATGATACTGATTTTTGAATACCAGGATAATTATGATAATCATATTCGTAATGATGACAAAGATCGTCATGGAACTCCTATGGTAATTTATGGTAATTATATCTCTATTCAAGCAAGCTCACACAATATGTTTCTTTATCAGCTTCCCAATGAGGTGATATAACACGTTATGCTATGAGATATGACCCATCCCTTTCTCAAATAATTCAACGATGGAATGAGGAATGTTATGAATAGAACGAGAGTCAGTGAAGATGGTATGAACAGTATAATAAATGCAATTACAATAATCCTTTCAGTATAGCATGTTGGAACTAATCTACATATGCGATACCTGTTTTTTTTTTTTTTTTTTTTTTTTTTGTCTTGTGTCTTTTCTCCACGTGATTATCTCGAGACAAAAATATTTTTGTTATGGACGAAAACTTTCCTCTTATTATAACTCGGTTTGGATCCCATTACCTGTGCTAAGAAAGTCTCCTGCTATAATAACGCGATAGAAAATAGCTTTTATAAGAATAGTCCTTGCGACATTGTGGCGTCACACGCACCTCAGGTACCTCGATCCAATTAGCTCTCCTCAAAGAACGGTTCTGTGGAGCCATTACTGATACCTGGAACATATTTTCAAAACTAAGACGAATTTATCAAGCTTTCCTTTTTTTTTTTTTTTTTTTTTTGGCTGCCGTGGATTTCTTTCGTCACCTGCTGCACCGAATCCTAATTTCAATAGCTTGATGAATACTAAAGACTAGTAGTACTCCCCGAATAATATATTCAACATCTTGACTTGGTTTCTGAACGCTCGTGCAACATTCCTTATTTGGCTCTCCTAACTATACACCCTTTCTCGAGACAAAGAGATTGCCAAACCGATTCTCCAAGACGCCGCTTTCTCTCTTGCTCCTATCTCGGGTTTTTTTAGGACATTCTTGACTCGCCGCCGATGGTCTGTTAGCGTCTATTTTGGTCTTATGAAGCAAGTAATTTTATCTCCAGGATCCAGCGCTCTCGTGGTGGGTGTTGCAACGCTCCTTTCTAGCCATCTTGCAGACCTGCGTTCGATCCCTCGCGCTGGCTGCTGGTGGTGACCCCGGCCATTCCTTGCACACAGGGGGGGGGGGGGTTTAGTGGCGAAATGTCACAGCGAAGAATATCTATTGTAACAAATGGAAATTAAACTAAATGTTATAATCTTTAAAATCCTGTAAGATTCTTTTTTGTCTTTGTCACATTTTGGATTTTTTTTTTTTTTTTTTCTTTTTTTGTTCTGTTTCTGCTTTGTCTTTTCTTCTCTCTTTTTCTCTTTCTTCTTTTCTCTTTTTTTTCGTTTTTTCCCCGTTTCTTTTCTTATTGTTTCATTTCTTTTTTCTTTTGGCTTCTTTCCTTTGCTTTCCTTTCCTTTTCTTTTCGTTTCATTTCGTTATCTATCTATTTCTTCACTTATTTAATCATTTGTGCATTTCGCTTCATTTATTATTTATTTGGTTATTTAGATTCAGAACACATTCCTATAGAGAGTGAACTAAGATAGATGATGATGATGATTGA
The DNA here is from genome assembly GCF_003789085.1 of Penaeus vannamei. Lineage (NCBI taxonomy): Eukaryota > Metazoa > Arthropoda > Malacostraca > Decapoda > Penaeidae > Penaeus > Penaeus vannamei. The sequence goes on from NW_020869878.1 coordinate 204,967, forward strand.
TGATGATGATTATGAAAACAAAGTTGATGATGGTGATGATTATGATGATGGTGATGAAGGTAAAGATGATGATGGATGATGATGATGATGATGATGATGATGATGATGAATGATGATGATGATGATGATGATGAGATGATGATGATGGATGATGAGATGATATAATGATGCTAACTAAGATAAAAATGATGGTGATGATGATTATGATGATGGTGCTGGTGTTGATAAAGATAATGATAATGATGATGATGATGGTGACAAAGACAAAGATAAAGATGATGAAGATGAAACTAAAAATGAAGTTGATTGTGAAGATAAAGATAAAGATGAAGAAGATAAAGATAAAAATAAAGGTGATTTTGATAAGAATGAATATAATAAAATTATGATAATGTTAATCATATCAATAATGATAATGATAATTTTAACGATATTAGCCGTAAGTATTAATCCTAATACTAATACTACTAATGATAACAACAATAACAATAAACATAACAGTAATAATCATAATAACGATAAAACATATAATAATGACTATCATATTATCAAGACTGATGATAATAAGCAACTTGAAATTAAAACGGATGATATAAAAAGTAGTAACAGGAAAATGACAATTGTGAGGGTGATTATTGTTATTATTATTTTGTTATTATCATCACCATCATTATCACTATAACTACTACTATTAGTAATACTACGTTTTATTACTACTATCGATCTACTATACTACTACTACTACTGCTACGCTATACTTACTATTACAACCACTTTTGCTACTAATACAATCATCAATCCTCATCACTCTCATGTGTGTGTGTGTGTGTGTGTGTGTGTGTGTGTGTGTGTGTGTGTGTGTGTGTGTGTGTGTGTGTGTGTGGTGTGTGTGCGTGTGCGTGTGCGTGTGTGTGCGTGTGCGTGTGCGTGTGCGTGTGCGTGTGCGTGTGCGTGTGCGTGTGCGTGTGCGTGTGCGTGCGTGCGTGCGTGCGTGCGTGTGCGTGTGTGTCGTGTGTGGTGAAACGAGCGGAAACTTCACAACGAAAGAGAGGAAATTAGATCGCGTTTCAGTGAAATCAAGTGATCTTCATAAACTTGTGATCGAGACGAATCACTTCCACCTCGCGTGCATAAATTCCTTCTCATTTACGCTTATTCCATTTCTCTTTCCCCTTTTCCTATTTTTGTTCTCGTTTTCCTATCTCGTTCTCGTTTTTTTTTTGTTCTTGTTCTCCTTCCTCGTTTTCCCTTTTGTTTTCCTTCTTCTTCTTCCTCCTCAGCATCTCTATCCTCATTCTCATCTTCTCTCTCTCCTCTCCACTTCCTTTTCATTTTTTTTTTTTTTCATTCTTCTCGTTGTTTTCCTTATCTTCCTCCTCAGCATCTCTATCCTCATTCTCATCTTCTTCTCTCCCTTCCTCTTCTCTTTCTCTTCTCTTCCTTCCCTCTTCCTTTCCTTTCTCTTCCTCTCTCTCCTCTCTCTTCTCCTTCCTTCCTTCTCTTCCTCTTCTCTTCTTCCTCCCTCTTCCTCTCCCTCCTCTTCCTCTCCTCTCTCCCTCTCCTCTCCCTCTTCCTCTCCTCTTCTTTCTCCTTCCTCTTCTTTCCTCTTCTCTCTTCCTCCCTCTTCTTTCCTCTCCTCTCCCTCTCCCTCTCCTGCCCTCCTCCCTCTTCTCTCTCTCCTCTCCTCCCCTCTCCCTCTCCCTTCTTCTCTCCTCTCCCTCTTCTCCTCTTCCCTCCTTCCTCTTCCTCTCTTCCTCTCATTCTCCCCTCTCCCTCTCCCTCTTCCTCTTCTCTCCTCTTCATTTTTTTCCGTCTTTTGATAATTAAATTTTGTCTTCTTACCGGATGCCCTTCCAGCAGTCAACCTTTTTTTATCGTTCAGTATATATGGCTTTTTATATAGTGATAAGTGGACACAAAGGCATAATTAACGAGGGAGATGGAGTGAACGAAATGGAAGTGGGTAGATAAGGCAATAGATAAAAGAGTAGATAGCAAAGAGACAAAGAAGTATGCTGATAATCTGATATACATCCAGGCATATTATGTATATATTCTAAGAAGAAAAGGGTATGAGAGAGAAGAAGAGGAAGAGAAGTAGATATAAGAAGAATAGAAGAAAAGAAGATGGAATTGAACGAAAATAAAATAATGAAAAGGTAAAGAAGAGAGGAATAAAGAAAAGAAACAATAAGAATGAGATTGAAGGAAACAACAGACAACAAAATCTAAGATCTACTCGGGCATATCCCTTCTCCCTCCTTCCTCCCCCTTCCCTCTTTCCTCCTCCCCACCCCTACCCTCCCCTCCTTCCTTCCCCCTCCTCTCTCCTTCCCCTCCCCCCTCTCTCCATTCCCCTCTTCCTCCCCCTCTTCTCCCTTTCCTTCTCCCCTCTCCATCACCTCCCCCTCTTCCTCCCCTTTCCTCTTCTCCCTTTCCCTCTCCGCTCTCCCTTCCCCTCCCTCCCCTACCTCTCTCTCCCTCTCCTCTCCACCCCTCCCTCCCTCCCCTACCCTTCCCCACCCCCTCCTCCTCACGCCAGATGGCCACGGAACACCCGCCCATCGAGAGATTTTCCCACGCTGGATTCCCCGACCGACAAGAGCTATGCGGCGAAGGGGATATATCGGCTTTAAGAGAAGAGACGCGAGGCATTGTGTGTGTTGAGAAGTCTTCGTGTCTATTTCTTTTTTTTTTTTTTTTTTGAGATGGGGGGGTTGTTGTTTCTTGGGGTGGGGTGAGGGACGCTATTTTGTTTGTTTGTTTGTTTTTGAGATGGGGAGGAGTTTTTTTTTTTGGGGGGGAGGATTGGGGGGTGAGGGGTAGGGGGCGGAAGGAGACAGAAGGGGGGTTGTGTGTTTAGATCGAGGGGGTGGGTGGTAGTGTGGGAGAGGGTTGTGGGTGTGTGTGGGGGGTGTTGCGAGGGGGTGGGGCTGTGAGTTGGATTGAGGGGGGGGGGTAGTGGGGGAGATGGTTGAGGGTTGGGGGGGGGGGGGTTCTGTGGAGGGGGGGATGGGTGTGTGTGGAGGGAATGAGTGAGTGGGCTTGTGTGGAGGGGAGGGGGGTGGCGGGGATGGAACCGTCTGCGCGACTGACTGTGTGTCTATGTTTTGACAGACAGAGAGAGAGAGGAAAGAGAGAGAGAGAGAGAAGAGAGAGAGAGAGAGAGAGAGAGAGAGAAAGAGAGAGAGAGAGACAGAGACAGAGAGACAGAGAGGACAGAGAGAGAGAGACAGAGAGAGAGAGAGAGACAGAGAGAGACAGAGACATAGAGAGAGAGAGAGAGAGAGACAGAGAGTGAGAGAGTAGTTTGTGTGTGTGTGTGTGTGACAGAGGGATAGAGAGAAAGAGAGAGAGAGAGAGAGAGAGAGAGAGAGAGAGAGAGAGAGAGAGAGAAAGAGAGAGAGAGAGAGAGAGAGAGAGAGAAGAGAGAGAGAAAGAGAGAGAAGAAAGAGAGAGAGAGAGAGGTAGAGAGAGTGAGAAAGAAGTAGAAAGAGAGAAAGAAGAAGACGGGGAGACAAAGAGATAGACAGATAGGCAGACACAGACACAAAGGCAAATACAGAATTGAATAGTGAGTGAAGATTCAGTTGTATACTATTTTTAAACGAATTAATTATGCCCAGGATTCTCTCTGACTTGCCTTAGGGGTTAAGGTAAGTTAATTAGTTTGGTTGAGGGGGTGGGGTAAGGGAGGGAGGGGGTGTGGGTAGTAAGTATGGGGTAAGGAAGGGGGTAAGGGAGGGGTAAGGAAGGGTGTGGGGTAAGGAAAGGGGTAAGGGGGGGTAAGGGAGTAAGGGGTAAGGGAGGGTGTGGGGTAAGGGAGGGGTAAGGGAGGGGTGTGTGAGGGGTGGGAGGGGGGGGGTGTTTTTTTCTTGATTTTTCGACGTAAAAATTAATACAAAGAATACGAC
>NW_020869878.1:216706-219206 GCF_003789085.1 Penaeus vannamei
GTTGAGAAAAGAGCGAAGCAAAGCAGAGAGAGAGAGAACGAGAGACAAAACAGAAAAAAAAGCACAGACCAGTGAGATGGATAGAGAGAGATCCACAAAGTACTTTAGACATAAGAGAGAGAGAGAGGAATATTTTACCCGCCCACTTACAAGTTGGAAACACCCCGGGCTATATTAGCCTTTGTTAGAACCGCCCTGTTCGAATCTTCGTATTCGAAACACATGGTCTGCTGCCGATAATAACAGGCATGGGTTTCCGGATACGAGACTCCTCATTTCGAGCCTTTGTTTCGAATACCGTCTCGAACACCCAAAGAATGCGATCCGCTCTGTTGAGGTTACGACGCCGCTTCGATAGCTTCACTTTTACGAGACTTTTGCTCCGTTGACTGTAACCTAAAGAATGAATTTTTTTCGAACTCTTGCAGATCACTTATTCTGTAATTTCTCCTTTTCCAAGTTATTTTGTTCATTTTCTCCCATTTTTCCCATTTTGTTGTTTTAGATTTATATGTTATCTGTACGATTGAGAAGATTGGATAGGGGGATAGTAATTAGTAAGAGGCTGGAGGGGGTGGCACACGCGCCAGGTGCTGTGAAGGGAATTGAGGGTGAGAGACAAAAGAAGATCTGGAGTGAGAGGAGAAGATAGCGAGACAGTGGGAGGGAGAGGGAGGAAGGGAGGAGGGAGGTAGGGATGAGAATGAGATGAGACGAAGAGAAGATGAGAGAGAGAGGAGAGAGCGGAGATGGACGAGACGAGAGTTGTGTATCGGATCAGACGAAATAATACGAGGAGAGGAGAGAGAGAATAGAGAGAGAGAGCGCAGAGGCAAGAGATGACGAGAGAGAGCATTGACAGACAGACAGACAGACAGGACATGGTACAGACAGACAGGACAGGACAGACAGACAGACAGAGAGACAGAGACAGTTAATGAGGACACGAGAGAGACCAGCCTGGACAGCCGACGAAGAGAGACAGAGAGACAGAGAGAGAGAGATGACTAGAGAGAGAGGAGAAGAGGAGAGTTCGAGAGACGAGGAGGAGAAGAAGGAGACGAAGAACTTAAGTGGATCGAGAGACGGATGAAAGAAACGAAGGAGACTTGAGAGAGAGAGACCAAGGAGAGAGTAGTGATGTAGAGAGACGAGAGAGAGAGATGAGGAGAGAGAAGAGAGATCTCGAACGAACGAGAGCAGACGCTCCAGAGAAGAGAGAAAGAAAGACGAGATACTGGAGATGAGCCAGTGAGAAGGAGAGAGAGACAGAGCGAGAAGGCCAGAACGATTAGAAGAGCGAGAGAGAGAGATAACCACGAACAGATACGCTAGTAAGACAGAAGATAAATTAAAGAGAGGTACGAAGAAGAGAAGAGAGAGTTTGTAAGTTACCCACCAGAAGTTCTATGGGATAACTGTCAAAAACCGCAAAAGGCAACCTAACCGTTTCACTACAATAACTGGTTCTCCCTCCAAATGTCCCAAACCCTGCCTAATCAGGTTCTGTGAGACCTTCTCGTTGATGATTACTAGCACTCGATCCAGGGCCCAAAATCATAAGTGACAACCTAATTCGTGGACCCTCCCCGCTAACCGTGTATATGTGAGAGGGAGATGGGAGAGGGAGGAGGGGGGGTGAGGTGAGGGAGCGGAGGAAGAGAAGAAATATAGGGAGTGGGCAGGGGTGAGAAATAGGAAGTCATAGAGCATCAGATCAGACTTGACGAGTGGTGACGGGGGAGACGATGGTGAGGGAGGGCGATGGGGAGGAGAGATAGGGAGTAAGGGAGGGGAGAGCGAGACATGAAAGTGATTGGGGTGAGGGCAGGGATGGGGTAGGAGCGATTGAGGGATCGATAAGTGTGGGGAGTGGGAGGGTTGAGCGTTAGGAGTGAGCCTGGAGGGAGATAGTTGCGACGAAGGGGAGGGGGGCAGGCGGATGGGAGCGGAGGGATAGGATGAGAGAGATAGCGAGATGGTGAGAAATCGACAGCAGGGACTCTTCAAAACGTACAGACGAGAAAGAAAGCAGAGGGCTAAAAAATGACAGGACAAAAAGAGATGAGAAGAGAGAGGGAGGAAAGATGAGGAAGAGAGAAGCAGGGGTGGAAAGAGAGGAGTGATAATGCGGAGACTTGGGAAAGATGAAAGAGAAAGAGAGAGAGATACGAGAGATGAAGCGTGAGGAAATATTATATAATATAGTATATATATTTATATATAATCATATATATATATAGTAGGAGAGAGCAGAGGAGAGGAGAGAGATAGTCTCTGAGAATGATGGAGTCGAGAGAGGAGACGCGATGAGAGAGAGATGAATAGACGAGATGAGGATAAGAAGAGATGAGACGACAGCGTAATAGTGAGAATTAGAGAGACGAGAGAGAATCGGAGTATCTAGAGACGAGAGAGAGACCGGAGCAGAAAGGAATCGAGGTGGTGGAAAATAAAAAAAAAAGCAGGGCGGAGATGCAGACAATATTATAGGAAAAAA
>NW_020869878.1:244206-253255 GCF_003789085.1 Penaeus vannamei
AAGGGCGAGGGGCGAGGGGCGAGGGCGAGGGCGGGGCGAGGGGGCGAGGGGGCGTGGGCGAGGGGCGTGGGGCGAGGGGGCGTGGGCGAGGGGAGGGGGTGGGCGAGGGCGGGGCGAGGGCGAGGGCGAGGGGCGAGGGGCGAGGGCGAGGGCGAGGGCGGGGGGCGCGGGGGCGGGAGGCGAGGGGCGAAGGGGCGAGGGGCGGGGGGCGAGGGGCGAGGGGGCGAGGGCGAGGGGGCGAGGGGCGAGGGGCGAGGGGCAGGCGAGGGGCGAGGGGCGAGGGGCGAGGGCGAGGGGCGAGGGGCGAGGGCGAGGGCGAAGGCGGGGGCGAGGGGCCGAGGGGCGTGGGCGAGGGGCGGGGCGAGGGCGAGGGCGAGGGGCGGGAGGGGCGAGGGGCGAGGGGGGCCGCTTGTCCCTTGCCCGGAGGGGCGGCTGGTTGCTTTTGGTGCGGCGCTCGTTTCCTGTTTATGGCGATTATGTTTTCGGTCTTACGGTCGTTGGGATTGTTGTTAGTGGTTGTTGTTATTTTGCTGCTGCTGTTGTTGTTTATTGTTATTGTTGTTTGTGTGTTTGTAACATTATCACCACCATCATTATTATTTATTACTGTGTGCTACTGTTATTATTTATTATTATTTATTGTTGTTGCTGTTGTTGTTGTTAATTACTATTATTATTATTGTTATTATTATTATTATTATTATTATTATTATTATTATTATTTATCACTATTATTATCAGTAATTATTGTTGTTGTTTTGTTTGTTTATTTATTATTATTATCATTATTATTATTGTTATTATTTTATTGTTATTGTTATTATTATTATTATTATTATCATTATTAATTATTAATTATTACTAATTATTATTATTATACGCACTCTGACCAGCATTACTAATCGTCATCGTATGCCTCGTGGAAGGCGGAAGTCCGATCTCCGGGTCCTCCTTCTCTGGCTCGGGAAGGCAAAGCCACGTCGCCGCAGAAGGCAGGAATTGCGTTCGCTGATTGGCCGAGTGATCGATCAGGGTCCTGGCTGATTAGGAGTTTGAAGTGCAAGACCAGAGGCGCGTTTGTTATCTTCCTGGTCGTGGCTGCCATTTTTTTTAAAGGTGATGTTTGTTGTGTAAGGGTGGTGGTTGTGTGAGATGTACTGCGAGTATGGTGTAAGGTCATCGTTTACTGAGGTTGTTGGCCGGAATTTATTGTGAATATGGTGTAAGGTCATCGTTTACTGAGGTTGTTGTCCGGAATATATTGTAATGTTGTTATGTTGTAAGGACATCGTTACTGGTTATGGTACTGGCGTTGTTTACTGTGGTATTGATAGTGTTGATGGTGATTATGGTGATTGTTACGAAGGTAGTGATTATGATATCAGCAATGTTATGATTGATGAATGGTGGTAATGACAGTAATAATGAGGATAATGATGATAGTAAATGTACATATGAAGATGAAATTCAAGATAATGATGATAATGGCAATGATAGACGGGATATACTTCACCTGCCCATTTACCGATGCTCCAAATAACGTCGTCCTCAGAAGAGACAGACAGACAGACAGACAGACAGACAGACAGAGAAGTAAATAGAGAGAGAGACAGACAGCAGACAGACAGACAGAGAGACGAGCAGACAGACAGAGAAGTAAATTATAGAGAGACAGACAGACAGACAGACAGAGAATAAATATGAGAGAGAAATAGAGAGAGAGAGAGAGACAGACAGACAGCAGAGGTGAAGGCCGCAGCCGCCGCCCCCTCGACTCAGCGGGGGCGTGGCTAATATCCTTTCAATTCCTCATTTCCTCGCGGCGCCTTTGTGTCTCGCTGTCCGTCTTCTCATCCTGGTCTTTTTTCCTTCTTTTGAACGCGTTTATTTAGGTTTGGTTTATTTGGTGTTGTGTTTGTTTTTGTTTACGTGTCTGCGTGGTCAGGGTGTTTTCTTCTCTAAGGGAGGTGGGCGTATGGTAAATATTGTAAGGGATTTTTTACATGATCTCTTTCAATTCTTTCTCTCTTTCTCTCTCTTCTCTCTCTCTCTCTCTCTCTCTCTCTCTCTCTCTCTCTCTCTCTATCTCTCTTCTCCTCTCTCTCTCTCTATCCTCTATCTCTCTCCCTCTCTCTCTCTCATCTTCTCTCTCTCTATTCTCTCTTCTCTCTCTCTCTCTCTCTCTCTCGCGCGCGGCGCGGGCGCGCGCGCTCTCTCACTCTATCCTCCTCCTCCTCTTTCTTTTTCTTTTTTTTGCTTCCTTATTACAATTTCCATCCCTCCCTCTCTCTAGTCTCCTCTCCTATTCTCTCTTCCTCTCTGCCTGACCCTCCCCTCATCGTTAGCCCTGCATCCCCTGTCGCATGTTCCCAAAGCCCGAGACTGTATAGGGAGGGCAGCCTGACACGCGTCCCTCCCCTCTGTCTATCTATCAGAGTGTCTGTCTATCTTTATATCTGTCTGTCTCTATCTGTCTGTCTATTCAAAAGGAGGTGGAGTCTATCTATCTCTCTATCGGTCTGTCTATTCAAAAGGAGGTGGAGTCTATCTGTCTTTATATCTGTCTGTCTATTCAAAAGGAGGTTGATGTTGACTTTTGTCATATTTAAAAAACATTGCGGATTTTAGTGAGTTAAACTTAGTAAAATTGGTAGATTTTTTGTTCTGTTATATGTTGCCGTTATTTAAGTTATACTAGTTAATTGTTGTTATTGTTACTTCTTCTTCTGCTGAATGCAATTGCATACTAACACTATACTATTTTATACTATTACTATTACTAATCACTACTACTGCTACTACAACTATTATTGACTATTGTACTATTGATAATGTTACTACTATTGTTTTTGCTTCTTCTTGGTATTGTTATTATTATGAATGTTACTATTTTTATTATTATTGTTGGCATTATTTGTTTGTTATTATTTTAAAGTATTATTTTTTTTATTATTGATTTAATGTTTATTATCATCATCATTACCAATCATATAGTGATATACAATACAAAGTAAAGGAATTCCACTGCCGTACCTCAGGTATTAGATATTTAAGACGAAAGAAAATGATTATTTATTGTGAAAGAAGAGAGAGTAGAGAGAGAGGAGAGAGAGAGAGAGAGAGAGAGAGAGAGAGAGAGAGAGAGAGAGAGGAGAAGACAAGAGAGAGAGAGAGAAGAGGGAGGAGAGAGAGAGAGAGAGAGAGAGGAGAGAGAGAGAGAATGATAGTGTGAGAGAGAGAGAGAAGAGAGAGAGGGGAGGAGGGAGAGGGGGGGACTGCGTCAGGCTGGCACCATGAACATCATCGGTCATTGGGGACAAGCGGCCGCGGAAGCAGGATGGAGAGAGAAAGAAAGAGGGAGCGAGAAAGGAGATAGGAGAGCAAAGAGAGGGGGGAGAGGAGAGCAAATGTGGGAGACAGAAGGAGACGGAAAGAAAGAGAAGAGGGATTAGTAGTACTAGAGGAGGGAGAGATATAGGGAGAAAGGGAATTAAATGAGAAGTTTTGGAGAAGGGGCGCAGGGAGGGAGGAAAAGAAAGAGGCGGAGAAAGAGGAAGCACGGAAAGAGGGTGAAGAGGACTGCCAACATGACATGTTTACATTACCGAACAGAATTGACAGTAGAAGGTTGTAATATATTCAGAATGCCGAGAACGAGGAAAGGGGAAAAGGAGAGAGAGAAAAGGAGAGAAGAGGAGGGGAAGGAGGGGGGGGGGGGAGGAGGGAGGGAGGAGAGAGAGAAAAGGGGGACGCTTCAAGAGTCAGGGTTAGAATTTGGGCATTCAGGGGCAAAGATGGTCTGGAGGGGCATGAAATGAACACGCACGCACGCATGCACACCCATCCAAGCATACCCACATTTGCATACAACCCAAAACACTCTCTCTCTCTCTCTCTCTCCTCTCTCTCTCTCTCTCTCTCTCTCTCTCTCTCTCTCTCTCTCTCTCTCTCTCTCTCTCTCTCTCTCTCTCTCTCTCTCACTCTCTCTCTCTCACTCTCTCTCTCTCTCTCTCCCTCCCTCCCTCCCTCTCCTCTCCCTCCCTCCCTCCCTCCCTCCTCCCTCCCCCTCCCTCCTCCCTTACCCACCCCCCTCTCTCTCTCTCTCTCTCTCACTCACTCACTTTCTCTCTTTCTCGCGTGTCCCTCCCCTGTTCCCCTGTCAGTTTAACAATAAACGTTTGGAATCTGTCACCATCAAACAAACCGACAAAAAGGTTAACCCATACAAACAATGCAAAGAAATAAAACGGTAAGATAAACAGTGAAGAAAGCAATAAATTCACGATGAATGAGACAAATTTAGGAGAAAACTAAGGCGACAATCATGTGTTTGTTTGTTTTATTACTTCCCTTAAGTTCCTTTTTTTCGCCATTTAACCTTCGGGATTTAACCTTACGTTCCCCTTTCCCGCCATTTTACCTTCGGTTTTTGTTCCATTTCCCGTTGTTCTATTTCTCTTTCTTTTCTTTCTTCCTTTCCCTTCTTATTCCCTTCATCGCCTTTTTTTTTTTCCTTTTTTTAGATTATTTTTCTTCTCTTTTTTTCTTTTTGTTTTTTTTTTTCTTTCTTTCCTTCTTATTCCCTTCACCGCCTTTTTTCTTTTCTTTTCCTTTCCCTTTTTTTCTAGATCACTTTTCTCTCTCCTTTTTTCCTTCTTCTTCGACGGGGTAGCCACCGGTCATAAGTCTCGGTTTAATTGTTAGTTGTAACGGCTTCGGGTGGTGTGTGTGTGCGTTGGCGGCGCCATGATGGATCGCCCCCCCCCCCCCCCCCCCCCCCGTTCATTTGCGGCGCCCATTAAAGTCCGCTGTCTGTGGATAATGGCGGGGGGGGGGGGGGGGGGATTTACTACGCCGGCCGGCCGGGAGGGTTGTGGGTGGTGGTGCGGGGGGTGGGTGGGGGTGGGTGGGGGGGAGGTTTTCCGGGTTTTAATGATTTTTTAATTTTTTTTTTTTTAGGTTTGTTTTTGTTGTTGTTGTTGTTTTTTGTTTTATTTTATTATTATTATTTTTTTATTTGTTGATTTGTTATTGGTGTTGTTGTTGTTGTTGTTGTTGTTTGTATTATCATTATTTATTGTTTATTATTATATTATTTTATTATTATTATTATTATTATTATTATTATTATTATTATTATTATATTATATTATTATTTGTGAGGGCTTGGATGGTTTATTTTCATTGTGGGTAATGATGTTATTCTTTTATTTTTGTTTTTTCTTCATTTTATTTTAATTTTTTATGCCGTTTTCGAATTTTAGCTGTTTTTTTTAATTTATTGGAAAGTATTTCTAGTCACTCAATATATTTTGATGCAATTAGGATTGAATGTTGATTTAATTACTCGATAAGTTATGGTGGGAGGTTGGGGTTTGAGGTGGGGGGGGAGTGGGGGGGGGGAGGCACCGAGGGAAAGTCTGATCCAGACGGCATTTAAAGGAGGGAGAGAGGAGAGACAGGAGAGTTAGAGAGAGAGAGGGAGAGGGAGAGGAGAGAGAGAGGAGAGAGAGAGAGCAGAGAGAGAGAGAGGAGAGAAGGTGAGAAGGGAGAGGAAATGAGAAAGGTGAGAAAGGTAGAAGGAGAGAGAGGGAGAGAGAGGAGAGGGAGAGAGATGAGCAGAGGATGGAGAGGAGGAGGTGAGGAGGGAGGAGAGAGGAGAGGAGGAGAGGAGGAAGAGGAGGAGAGAGGAGGAGAGAGGCAGAGGAGAGAGAGGAGAGAGGAGTGAGAGAGGAGGAGAGAGGAGGAGAGAGGAGAGGAGGAGAGAGAAGAGAGAGAGGAGGAGAGAGGAGAGAGAGGAGAGAGAGGATGAGAGAGGAGAGAGAGGAGAGATGAGAGGAGAGAGAGGACGAGAGAGGAGAAGAGAGAGAGAGAGAGAGAGAGAGCAGAGAGAGAGAGAGAGAGAGAGGAAAGAGGAGAGAGAAGAGAGAGAGAGAGAGAGAAGGAGAGATCGAGATGAGAGGACATAAAGCGTGGAATTTTTAATAAGAAAGAAAATCAAATATTCATGTGAAAGAGGTAAGGTACCGGATAGTAACTGAAAATGTCGATGCGCGAGACATTGGAAGAGAAGAGAGGAGGGAGGGAGGGAGGGAGGGAGTGGAGGGAAAACCTCTATTTATAACGGCTGGTGTCATCTTTATGGGAAAAAGGGGGAGGGGGATGATATGAAGAGAGAGGAGAGGGGGGGGGAGACGGAGAGCAGAATAGAAGAGAAAGATGAGGGAGAGAGAGGATTGGGAGGGGGAGAGAGATAGAAAGAGAGGGGCGCGCGGCGAGGGGAATATTGTACCTCTCCTTGGGGAATAAGAACGCAGGTGAGCACACGAAGGAAATACAGAAAAATTAAATACCAAAACTAATATCAACACGTAGGAAAAGGTGAAGATGGCAGAGACGCAATGGTATAGAGGAGGAGACATGAGGGAGAGTGAGAGGAGGGAAGAGGAAAGAAGCGAATGACATTGAGAGAGGAAGAGGAGAAAGAAGAGATAACCAGGCAGAAGTCTTAAAACGAGGGCAGAGGAGAAAGGGGAAGGGAAAGAGGAAGGGAAGAATGGAAGAATAAGATATAGGATTATGTGACGTCATTAGGAGGTATGTGAGCGCTGACACTTGCTGACGTTCGCCGGCGCAGGCGCGCGACCGGGCGGGCATCATTGGGGGCTAGGAGGAGGCAGGAGGAGGAGGAGGAGGAGGAGCGAGGAGGAGGAGGATGGAAGGAGGAGCAGGATGGAGGAGGAGGCAGGATTGAGGAGGAGCGAGGCAGGGAGAGCGGGGTGGGGGAGGGGGAGGGGAGGAGGAGGGGGATAGGGGGCAGGGGCGGAGGAGGAGGAGGGAAGGAGGGGCGCGGAGGAGGAGGAGGGGAAGGCGGGAGGAAGATAGGAGGAGGAGATGGGAGGGCGGGGAGGCGAAAGGGGATGGAGGGAATAGGGGAAAGGGAAAGGGGAAAGGGGATGCGGATGGGAGTGCGGAGGGGAGGGGAGGGGAGGGAGGGGAGGGGAAGGGGAAGGGGGAAGGGAAGGGGAAGGGGGATCAGGGGGAAGCGAGGAAGGAGGATAGGAGGCAAGGAGGAAGAGAGGGGAGGAGGAGGAGGAGGAGGAGGATGGAGGAGAGGAGGAGGAGGAGTGGAGGAGCGAAGGAAGGTGGAGGAGAGGAAGCGAGTTAGGAGGAGGGGAAGGGGAGGAGAGGAAGGCGGGAGGAGGAGGAATGGCGGAAGGTGAGGGAGGAAGGCGTGCAGGGAGGAGGAAGGGGAGGAGGGAAGGATGGAGGGAGGAGGGGAGAGGAGGAGGAGGAGGAGGAGGAGGAGGAAGGGGATGGAGGGGGAAGGGAAGGGGAAGGAGGAGAGGGGAAGGGGGGGGGGGGAAGGAGGAAGGGAAAGGGGGGGGGGCAATCAGAAGCAATCACAGAAGGCGACGTAGGAATATTAGGGAAAATCGAATAAAGGAAAAAGGGGGAGAAATAAGATACGAGAGGAGAGGAGGAAGAAGAGAGAGAAAATCAAATATGATGCTTGCTCTTTCTCTCTTTCTTTCATTCTTTTTTCCTTCTTTCTTTCTTTCTTTTCTTTCTCTTTCTTTCTTTCATTCTTTTTTTTCCTCCATTCTTTCTTTCTTTCTTTCTTTCTTTCATTCACATATAAAAATCCACTGAAAAAGACGTTGCAGAATAATAGAACAAGAAAAAAAAGGTAAAAAAAATCGGCTTGGAGATAAGAGAGGTAGAAAGAAGTGCCTGATACGAGGGAGAAAAAGTAACGGACGAAAGGAGAGAAATTAGGGAAGAGACAAGAGAGATTACATAGAAGAAGAAGAAAAAGCGTGCGAGGAAATTGGAAAAGTTTGCAAAGAAGACGTACACGGAAAGGAAGCAGAATGAGGAGGGAGACAAAAACGAATAAGAGAGAATTAGGAAGGCTAAGAGGATTTGGAAGGTTGCGAAAGGGGAAATTAGCGAAAGAGGAGATGCCAGAAAAAGCAGAATAAAAGAGAGGTGATGAAACGGAATGTCGAGAAAGGTGAGATACTATTAAGGGAGAAATTCATATAAAGGAAAATAGGATAAACGTAAAGAAAGAGAGCAAAGGAGAAGAAGAAAAAGACATGAATGGATTAAGGAAGAGCGACAAAGAACGATAAGAATGGGGTGAAAAAGGAATTTCCGGGAGAAGGATGGAATTCAGTGATGACGAATAAGAAGAATTACGGAATGGGAGCAAATCTGCGAATGGGAAATAGAAGAGAAACAGAGAAGAAAAATATACGTACTAGGCAGAAGGACCAGTAAAAGTGCTAAAAAAGAAGGAAGACAGGTGAGAGAAAGAGAGAGCGAGAGAAAGCAAGAGAAAGAGAGAGCGAGAGAAAGCAAACAAAGAGAGAAAGAGAGAGCGAGAGAAAGCAAACAAAGAGAGAGAAAGAGAGAGCGAGAGAAAGCAAAGAAAGCAAACAGAGAAAGAAAGAGAGCGAGAGAAAGCAAACAAAGAGAGAAAGAGAGAGCGAGAGAAAGCAAACAAAGAGAGAAAGAGAGCGAGAAAGCAAACAAAGAGAGAAAGAGAGAGCGAGAGAAAGCAAAACAAGAGAGAGAAAAGAGAGAGAAAGCAAACAAAGCAACAAGAGAGAGAGAAGAGAGCGAGAGAAAGCAAAGAGAGAGAAAGAGACGAGAGAAGCAAACCAAGAGAAAGAAAGAGAGAGCCGAGAAGAAAACAAACAAAGAAAGCAGTGTTGTACAAAAGCAAGGGAGAGAGTCTTAAAGAAGTTAAAGATAAACAAGGGTTTTAAAAAACGGAAGAATAAGAGAAAGTAGATATGTCAAAGGAAGCAAGACTGACAAATGTGTAAAATAAGAAAGCGTGACTAGGGGAAAGTAATAGATAAAGAGAATAAGATAGAGTAGGAATGTAAAAAGAGAAAATTGAAGACAATAAGAATAAAAAATAAGAAGACGAACAACAAAAGAGGAAAGGAGACAAGTGAGTGGAGTGAGTGGAGTGAGGTGGAAGTGAGTGAGTGAGTGAGTGAGTGAGTGAGTGAGTGCAGAGAGTGATGAGAGT
>NW_020869878.1:274977-284977 GCF_003789085.1 Penaeus vannamei
TCTCTCTTTCTCTCTCTCGTCTCTCTTCTCCTCTCTTCTCTCTCTTCCTCTCTCTCTCTCTCTCCTCTCTCTCTCTCTCTCTCTCTCTCTCTCTCTCTCTCTCTCTCTCTCTCTCTCTCTCTCTCTCTCTCTCTCTCTCTCTCTCTCTCTCTCTCTCTCTCTCTCTCTCTCTCTCTCTCTCTCTCTCTCTCTCTCTCTCTCTCTCTCTCTCTCTCTCTCTCTCTCTCTCTCTCTCTCTCTCTCTCTCTCTTCTCTCTCTCTCTCTCTCTCTCTCTCTCTCTCTCTCTCTCTCTCTTCTCTCTCTCTCTCTCTCTCTCTCTCTCTCTCTCTTCTCTCTCTCTCTCAATCTCTCTCTTCTCTCTCTTTCTCCATCTATCTATCTATGTACGCATGTATGTCTATGTGAATGCATGTATGAACATATCCACGCGCACACATACTTAATACTTCTCTCCTTAAAATATTATCCACTCTTCACCTACGTTTCACCTTCCAAAGACCTCCAAATTATCTTCCCCTTCTCCCTCCCCCCTCCCCCCCCCCCACTCCCTCACCCGTTTCCCCAGGTCCTCCCTCCCCCCCCTCCCACTCCTTCTCCTACTCCCCACACCCCTCTCCCTCCCCCCTCACTTCCACCCGTTCCTCCTCCTACTCCCCCCTCCTCTCCTACCCCTCCCGCCCCCCCCCACTGATCCTCCCTCACCCCCCTCCTTCTCGGTTCACACTCCCTTGATGTCTCAATCCTTCACACAAGTCACTCCGGGGGCCTATACCCCGTGGTTTTCGGGTGAGTGGTGTGTGTGTGTGTTGTGTGTGTGTTGTGTTGTGTTGTGTTGTGTGTTGTGTGTGTGTGTGTGTGTTGTGTGTGTGTTGTGTGTGTGTGTGTGTGTGTGTGTGTGTTGTGTGTGTGTGGTGTGTGGTGTGTGTGTTGTGTGTGTTGATGTGTGTCGTGTGTGTGTGCGTGATGTGCATGTACGTGTGTGCATTGTGTGTGTGTGCGTGCGTGCGTCTATCCACACCTTCCCCTCCAACCCACAAACATTATATCTCAATTTTTCCTTTATGCAGAAGCAGATGTGTAACAGACTCTATCTTGGGGGAAGTTTTTGAATTATGATCTATAAAACACAGATATCTTCGCAGTTTCTGACATCGATACACATTTACATAAACTTATAACTTGTCTTGATGAATAAATGGACTCGGGTACACACCTGCACACGGACATATGGCGCTCGCATATGTACGTGTGTACGGACACGCACAGACATACATACACACACGTTAAGACATAAATACATATGAAACATACTAGCACACACTCAGGTATACACAAATACACGCGTACAAATACATACATAAACATACATATATACAAACATACACACACATGTACGCAACATACACACAAACACGCACACGCAACAAACAAATAAAAACGCACACACAAACAAAAGAAAAGATAAAAACAACATGAAAAAAAACACAACCAAACATATTTCTCGCAGCCGCAACACCTCCAATCTTTATGTAACTGTTTATCAGCTGTCTTGTAAGTTAGTGTTACAACAACCACAGCTAGTTGAGCGGTGTTTTGTAGGCGTGGATACGATATCCGATGTGGGTGGGAGATGAAGCCACACCGAACCTGCCTGCCGCGTCTTAAAAGATGCTTGTGGTTTTGTCTCGAGTTGGAGAATTGTGTCTTTGTTGGCCTGATGTGGCGTGCTTTGTCAGACAAATGGGGGGGCGATTCTGTTTGCGAGTGCGTTTTGAGTGTGTGTGTGTGTTTGTGTGATTGTGTGTGCGTGTGTGTGTCTTTGTGGTGTGTGGTTTGTCTTTTTGTGTGTGTGTGAGTTTGGGTCTGTGTTTGTGTTTATTCTTGTCACACTCTTTCGCTCTTTCCCTGGTTCTCTTCTCTGTCTTTCTCTTCTCTCTCTCTCTCTCTCTCTCCTTCTCTTCTCTCTCTCTCTTCTCTCTCTCTCTCTCTCTCTCTCTCTCTCTCTCTCTCTCTCTCTCTCTCTCTCTCTCTCTCTCTCTCTCTCTCTCTCCTTCTCTTCTTCTCTTCTCTTCTCTCCTCTTCTTTCATTGTCTCCCTTCTCTCTCTCCCTCCCTCCCTCTCTCTCCTCTCTTCCCTCTCCCTCTCCCCTTCTCTCCTCTCAAACTCACCCACACTCCCCTTTGCCTCCCAAACACACACACCTACACACACAAACACAACCCATCTTCCTACCTGTTTGTGTGCGTGCATGTCTGTCCCACTTTTACACACAGTTGTTAAATGTCTACATGTTTTTGAGTTATGCGAGTCTGTGTGCACACAAAGGAGAAGGGGGTTGGGCTGCCTTAACTTGCAAATTATGATGAAGTTTAAGGCAGTGTGAAAGCCTGTTCTTGGGCGCTCTATACAATTAGAATGAAAGCAAAAAAAAAAAAAAAAAAAAAAAAAAAACGAAAAATGGGGGGAGAGACAAAAAAACGAAAAAAAGGGGGGAGAGATAGGTGCGTGGAAATTATATAAGAATGGGGGAAAAGGGTAGTGGTGATGGTGATGGTGGTGGTGATGTTGATGATGGTGATGCTTGGTATGATGGTAATAAAAGAATGGGGAAAAGGGTGATGATGGAAATGATGATGATAAAAGAATGGGAAAAGGGTGATGGTGGTAATGGGATGATGCGATGGTGGTGATGGTGATGTTTCATATAATGATAATCAAACAATGGGAAAAAAGGGTGGTGATGACGGAAATGATGATAATAAAAGAATGGGAAGAGGATGATGATAATGATGATGGTGATAGTGATGATCATGATAATGGCGATACTTGATATAATCATAATAAAAGAATAGGGATAAGGGTGATGGTGATGATGGTGGATACTGTGAAAGCGATGATATGATGATGATTAAGATGATGATGAAATGATAGTTATGATAATGATAATGATAGAGATTCATAAAGATAATGCTGATAATGATAATGATGATGATAGTTCTATTACTAACAACAGTAAATAAATGCAGTAATAGTCATAATGATAATAGTAATACTAGTGGTCATAAAAATGTTGATAATAACAACAAACAATAATGATAATGATAATAATGATTAACATTGATTTATCATTATTTGTGTTATTATTATCATTATGATGATTATTATTATTGTCAGTATCACCACTATTGCTATATTGATAATAACAATAATGATAATGCTAAGAATAATGATAATGATGGTAAAAGTAATGATAATGGCAGTAGTGATAGTGATAATAGTTATAATGATAATAATGATAATCATAATAATGATGATAATAACGATAGTGATAATGAAATTGATAAAAAATAACGATATTAATGATGATAATAGTAGACGGAATGATGATATTAATAATGATAAAAATAATGATAATAGAAATAATAATAATGATGATAAAGATAATATCAAAAGTAATAACAACTATAGTAATAATAGTTATGATGACAATAAGAAATAGGATAATTATAGTAATATTGATAATGATAATAGTAATGAGAATAAGGATGAAAATAAGAATGAGAACAATAAGAAATAAAAAAAAAATTATAAGAAATGAAAAGAAGAATGATTTACACAAAAATACATATATCAAGAGACAAAGAAATGTGTATAAATAAATAAAAAAATATCCTGCTCGCCAAACCCACTCTTCGTAATGAGATACATTTCATTTTACTATAAATCTCCCACCATGCCACCCCCCCCCCCTTCCCCCCGACCCCAGAACCCCTTCTCCCCCCCCCCTCCATTTCCCTATTCCCCCACTCCCCCCCCCTTTCCATTCTTCCAAAACATTTCACTCCCCCCGTTCCCCCTCTCCTCTCCCCTTTCACCCTCTCCAACCCCTTCCCTCCCTGTACCTCCCCTTCTCTCCCCATTCCCCCTTCCCTATCCCACCCCCTTCTCCCCCTTCTCTCCTCTTCCATTCCTCCTCCCTCGTCTTCTCTCTTCTCTTCCCCTTCTCCACCCTCTTTCCTCCCCCATTAACTCCTTCTCCCTCCCTTCTCTCCCCTCTACTTCTCTCCCCATACCCTTCTTTCCCCATTCGCCCCCCCTCCCTTCCCCTTCTCTCCCATCACCTCCCCCATTCCCCCCTCTCCATCCCACCCCTCCCTCACCCCCTTCTCTCCCCATCCCCCTCCCCCCTACCCCCTTCTCTCCCTCCCCCATTCCCCTCCCATCCCCCATTCCCCTTCCCCATCCCCCACCCTTCCCCCCCCTTCCCTTTCCGCCCTCCCCCTTCTTCCCTCCCTCCACCCCATTTCCCCTTACCCCCACCCCCACCCCCCTCTACCACATCCGTGAGATACCCCATTGTTGGATATGGATCACATGTCACTATCATTAGTACGTTTCACTCGGGTTATTTGTTAACTTGACGTGTGTGGGTGTTTGGGTGTGTGCGTGTGTGCGTACGTGGGTGTGTGCGTGCGTGTGTGTACATGTGGGTGCTTGGGTGTTTGGGTGTGTGTGTGGGGGGGGGGGTTGTGTGTAGGTGTTTGGGTGTGTGTGTATGTGCGCGTGCGTGTGTGTGTGTGTGTGTGGGTGGGTGCTTGGGAGCGTGCGTGTGTGTATGTGTGAGTGTGTTTGGGTGTTCGGGTGTGGTGTGTGTGGGGGTGGGGGTGGGGGGATTTTTTAAGGGCTGCAGAGACGTGTGATTAGTTTGTCTTTTTTTTAAAAGAAAGTGGGTCGTTTCTACTCGCCCTCTCTCTCTCTCTCTCTCCTCTCTCTCTCTCTCTCTCTCTCTCTCTCTCTCTCTCTCTCTCTCTCTCTCTCTCTCTCTCTCTCTCTCTCTCTTTTATTCACTCTCCATTTCACCAAATAATTACTACAATAAAGACATCACAGCATAGGAAATAAAAATGATCGTTAAAAAAATAATAAAAAATAGATATACGAATAAATTCCTATTAAATTCATAAGTATGTATCTTGTATAACATCGGCAGGTGTATATATATCACCCACCATGAGCTAACTGCTTCACCACACCACACCCATTACCTCCCCACCCCCTGCTTTCTCCCCTCCCCCACTTCACTCTTCCCCTACCTTCCTCCCTTCCTACCTTCCACTCCACCCCCCACCTTCACCTGCCCTCCCCCCACCTTCACTCCCATGCCCACCATCGCTTCACTCCCCTCCCCCCACCTTCATCCCCTCCCCTCTGCTTCCATCCCGCTTCCCCCATCCTTCACTCCCCTCCCCCACCTTCACTCCCTCCCTCCTAACCTTCCTCCCCCTCCCCTGTTTTTACTCCCTTTTTCTATCCTTATTCGGTCTGCTCCTTATCTTTACTCCCCTCCCTCTTACCCTTACCCCCTATTTTTTACTCTCATTTCCCTACCCTTACAGCCCTGCCTAGCTTTTGCTCGCCCCCCCCCCCCCCCCCGGCGGCTTTCTCCATATCACTCCTCCCTACTCTTCCCCCCTCCCCCTAGCCCTTTACTCTCTTGATCCTATTTTTAACTCTCCCCTTGACTTTCTCCCCTCCTTCCCCTCCTTCTCTTTTGCTCAGTCCTCCCCTCCCCCTCTCCTCCCCAATGTGCTCTTCGACCCCCCTCCCATCCTCTCTTCCTTACCCCTCCTTCTTCTCTCTCCTCCTCTTCTTCCTCTTCCCCCACTTCTCTTCATTTTTCCCCTCATTTCCCAGCCCCATCTCTTCCCCTTCCCCCTCTCTACTCCTCTTCTATCACCCAAACACTACTCCCTTCTTCCTACTCCACTTCTCTTCCCCTATCTACTTCTACACCCTCCCCTCTTTGCTCCCCATCCTCCCCCTCCTCTCCCCCTCTCTATCCCTCTTTCTTCCCTTCTCCCCCTCTCTACTCCTTCCTCTCACTCTCTATACCCCTCTCCCTCCCCCATCTTCTCCCTCCGTCACCCCTTCTCTATCTCTCCCCCTCCTCTCTCTCCTTCCCCTCCCTCTCCCCCCCTCTGCACCTCTTCCCTTCCCTCCTCTACCTACCCTCCCCCCCTTAAAGACTCTTAAATGTCGTTTCTTGCACAAAAGACGGACGAGAATTAAGAAAAAAAGACAAGACGTTATCACTCTCTCCACCACCTCTATCATCATCTCTTTTTTTTCTTATTCTGTTTCTCTTTCTACCTCTTTCGTTGGCCTGTTCTCTCTCCGTTTCTATATCCATTCCTTCTCCGCTATCTTTGTTTGTCTTTTTCTTGTCTTTCGTCTCCTTTTCTCCCTTTTCTTTTCTTTCTTTTTCTTTTTTTCTTTTCTCTTTTCTGTTCTTCTTCTCCCGTCTTTCTCTGCACCTCCTCTTTATTCATCTTTTGTCTTCTTTCTGATCTGCCTCCTTGTTCTTTCCTCCCTTCTTCCCTCTTCTTCTCTTCTTTCCTTCTCCTCTTTCCCCATTCCTCTTTTTCTTTGCTTTCTTTCCTTTCCCCATCACTCCTTTCCCCAACCCCCATTCCCCCCTTTCCATTTCCCCTCATCCCCATCCCCTTTCTACCCATTAACCAACCCAAACCCCAACCTCCTCCCCCCCCCTTCCACCCACCCCAAACCCTAAACCTCAACCCCCACCCACCCACCCACCCCAAAGCGCCAACCTCCTCCCTTCCACCCATCCTTCCCCCCCCCCTTCCCCTTTCCCCCTTCCCACCCCCTTCCACCCTTCCCCACCTTTTCCCAACCGTCCCCCACCCAAACCCCTTCCTCCTTCCACCCCACCCCATTCCTTCCACCCTATTCCCCCACCCAAACCCCATCCTTCCACCTTCCACCCACCCCCCCCCACCCATCCTTCCCTCCCCCACCCATCTCCACCCCATCCCCCGCCCTCCCACCCCCCCACCCCAACCTCCTCAACCAGAGTGAGTAATAGCGTCTCAGTCTACAGCCTTTTCTCGTTAATCACAAAACTCTCCCGATGATAGTAATTATGAACATCATCAAAGGGTGAATCTCTGTAATTGTCGGAACATCCTAGACTATCGTTAAGGATTTCGCGTCGACGCCATCCCTCGGAGTTCCTCGGAGCCAAATTGTTACTCCTAAAGACTTGATAAATGGGGCGAGAGCGTTCACCTTTCTCGCGGGCTTGTCGTGCTTTTAGCTTTTTGAGGGTTGGTGATTTTTTTTTAGGTTTTTAGGTTTTTTTAAGGGGTGTTTGGGTGTTGTGGTGTTTTTTAGGTTTTTAGGGGTGTTGGGGTGGGTGTTGTTTTTTTTAGGTTTTAAGGGTGTTTGGGTGTTGTGTTGTTGTTTTTTTAGGGTTTTAAGGGGTGTTTGGGTGTCGTGCTTTTAGCTTTTGAGGTTGGGGATTGTTGGTGATTTTTTTTAGGTTTTTAGGTTTTTTAAGGGTGTTTGGGTGTGTTTTAGGTTTTAAGGGTGTTGTGTTTTGGGGGGTTTTAAGGGTTGTTTGGGTGTCGTGCTTTATGGGGTGTTGGTTTGGTTTTTTAGGTTTTAGGTTTTTTTAAGGGTGTTTGGGTGTGGTGGTGTTGTTTTTAGGTTTTTAAGGGTGTTTGGATGTTTGGTGTTGTTTAGGTTTTTTAAGGGGGTGTTTGGGGTTGTGTTTGGTTTTAAGGGTTTGGGTGTTCGTGCTTTTAGCTTTTTGAGGGTTGGGATGTTGGTGATTTTTTTTTTAGGTTTTTAGGTTTTTAAGGGGTGTTTGGGTGTTGGTGGTGTTGGTTTAGGTTTTTAAGGGTGTTTGGGTGTTGGTGGTGGTGTTTTTAGTTTTTTAAGGGTGTTTGGTATTTGTGTTATTGTTTTTTGGGGGGTTTTAAGGGGTGTTTGGGTGTCGTGCTTTTAGCTTTTTGAGGGTTGGGGGATGTTGGTGATTTTTTTTAGGTTTTTAGGTTTTTTAAGGAGTGTTTGGGTGTTGGTGGTGTTGTTTTTAGGTTTTTAAGGGTGTTTGGGTGTTGTGTTATTGTTTTTGGGGTTTTAAGGATGTTTGGGTGTCGTGCTTTTAGCTTTTTGAGGGTTGGGGGATGTTGGTGATTTTTTTTTAGGTTTTTAGTTTTTAAGGAGTGTTTGTGGGTGTGGTGTGTTGTTTTAGTTTTTTAAGGGGTGTTTGGGTGTTGTGTTATTGTTTTTTGGGGGTTTTAAGGGGTGTTTGGGTGTCGTGCTTTTAGCTTTTTGAGGGTTGGGGGATGTTGGTGATTTTTTTAGGTTTTTAGTTTTTTTTAAGGGGTGTTTGGGTGTTGGTGGGTTTTTTTTTAGGTTTTAAGGGGTGTTTGGGTGTCGTGCTTTTATTTTTTTTGAGGGTGTTGGGGGATGTTTGGTGATTTTTTTTAGGTTTTAGTTTTTTAAGGGTGTTTGGGTGTTGGTGGTGTTGGTTTTAGGTTTTAAGCGTGTTTGGTGTTGGTGGTGTTGGTTTAGGTTTTTAAGGGGTGTTGGGTGTTGTGTTCTTATTTTTTAGGTTTAAGATGTTTGGGGTGTCTTGCTTTTAGCTTTTTGAGGTTGGGGGATGTTGGCTGATTTTTTTTTAGGTTTTTAGGTTTTTAGGAGTTGTTTGGGTGTGGTGGTGTTTGGTTTTAGGTTTTTAAGGGTGTTTGGGTGTTGCGTGGTCAGTGTTTTAGTTTTTTAAGGGGTGTTTGCTCCACGGTGTTGTGTTATTGTTTTAAGGTTTTAAGGGGTGTTGGGTGTCCGTGCTTTTTAGGTTTTTTGGAAGGTTTCCGGGGATGGTTTATTTTTTTATGGTTTAGTTTTTTTAAGGGGTGTTTGGGTGTTGTGGTGGTGTTGTTTTTAGGTTTTTTAAGGGTGTTCGGGTGTTGGTGGTATTTTTTAGGTTTTTTAAGGGGTGTTTGGGGGTGTTGTGTTTATTGTTTTTTTTGGGTTTTAAGGGGTGTGTTGGGTGTCGGTTTTAGGTTTTTGAGGGTGCGGGGATGGTGATTTTTTTAGGTTTTTAGTTTTTTTAAGGGTGTTTGGGTGTTGGTGGTGTTGGTTTTAGGTTTTTAAGGGATGTTTAGGTGTCGTGTTGTTGTTTTTGGGGGGTTTAAAGTGGTGTTTGGGTGTCGTGCTTTTAGGTTTATGGGGTGTTGGGTTGTCGTCCTTTTAGGCTTTGGGAGTGGTTGTGTTTTCATGTTTTGGGGAAGTTAGTTGTCGTACTTCACTTCTTTTTTATTTCTCCTCTCTTCTCCTCTCTCTCGTTCTCTCTCACTCTCTTCTCCCTTCTCTCTCTCCTCTCTTCTCTCTCTCTCTTCTCTCTCTCTCTCTCGTCTCTCTCTCCTCTCCCTCTCATCTCTCTCTCTCTCTCTCTCTCTCTCTCTCTCTCTCTCTCTCTCTCTCTCTCCCTCTCTGCTCTCTCTCTCCTCTCTCTCCTCTTCTCTCCTCTTCCTCTCCTCTTCCTCTTCTTCTTCCTCTTCCTCTCCGCTCTCTCTCTCTCTCTCTCTCTCTCTCTCTCTCTCTCTCTCTCTCTCTCTCTCTCTCTCTTCTCTCTCTCTCTCTCTCTCTCTCTCTCTCTCTCTCTCTCTCTCTCTCTCTTCTCTCTTCCTCTTCCTCTTCCTCTTCCTCTTCCTCTTCCTCTTCCTCTCCCTCTCACCCCCCTCTCTCTCTCTCCCTTTTATCGTTCATCCAAAAGAAATGATGAAGTGATGGCTGTTCCACCTTTGTTCAGAGAGAGAGAAAAATTGTTCATTGATTATCATGTATGTCGTTCATTCTGTTCATCTCGGGTGTACTTTGTTCCCTGTTGTTCATGTGGCATATAGATAGAGATGGATAGAGAAATAGATAGAAAGACTGATAAGTAGGTAGGTGGATAAGTAGATAGATAGATAGATAGCTTGATAGACCGTATTTATAGATAGATAGATAGGTAGATAGATATGTACAGTGTTCATAGATAGACAGGTAGACAGATAGATAGTCCAACAGATAAAAAAAAAAAAAAAAAAAAAAAAAAAATATATATATATATATATATATATATATATATATATATATATATATATATATATATATATAAACAAATAGAAGATATTAATCATTAAAAAGATT
>NW_020869878.1:294977-297767 GCF_003789085.1 Penaeus vannamei
ATATGTATATGTATATTTTATATGTGTGTGTGTGTTACATCTGTCCGTCCTCAAAAATGTGTCGACCTGATATTTTAGGATTTCAGGAAACGAGCAAAAATTAAGATAAGAATCATATTTTTTTCGGAAACTAGTTATTATCATACTAATAGACACTAATTGCTAAGATGGAGATGACTACATTTTTTAAAGATGACAAAGAAACCGTTCTTGTAAGGAATTCAACGATCGGAATGATAGGAAAACACACGAGAAAATTATTATCGTGTGTTTTCTTGCTCTTCCTTTGTTTATTCTATTTTTATCTTGTCCTTCATGGATCCTTCATAAGTTGAGTAAATGTCAGAATGTTACGTAAAATAATGATTATAATAATGATAATAACAAAATGATAATGATAATGGTAATAATAATTACTATAATACATAAAAATAATGATAATAGTATAAATAATAATAATAATAATATAATATAATAATAGTAGAAATAGAAATAAATGGAAATAAAATAAAATAGAAATAGAATAGAATAAAATAGAATAGTAATAATAGAATAGTATAAATAGAAATAGAAAATAGAAATAGAAATATAGAACTAGAAATAGAAATAGAAATAGAAATAAATAAAATAAAATAGAAATATGATAATAGTATATAATAATGATAATATAACTAATAATATATAATAATAATGATAATAATAATAACATTAATGACAATAATGATTATAAAGATAGTAATAGTAATATTAATAATGATAATATAATATTGATGATAATAGATTAGTGATAATAATAATGATGATAGAAAATAATGATAATGATACAAATTGTAATAATAATAATGATAATGAAAATATATTTAAAAAAATCATGAAAATAGTAATAATGATAATAAAAACAATAACAAACGTAGTCGTCCTCAGAGAAGCCACAGTCAGCTGATGAGGGTTTGCAATCAGCTGATATTTCCTGCAACAGCGACACGAAAACGAGTGAGATTCTTATGATAGGAAAATGATCCTATGAGTGATAGGAATCTCTGCCAGAACCTCGAGAAGGATCGAATCTTGTTCCTAATCATAGCGTAGATTCTCAAAAAAATACGATGGATTTTAATTCGACTTATTTACGTGTTCTTGGAAAATGACAGGAAGAAAATGACATGTACTGACTCACGCCTGTCGAGACGTGATTGACATGTCAGCTGACTTGTGGCCTGGCTGACAGCTGCTGACGCGGAAGACCTTTAAAGCGGTATCAGGAGGTGAATTGTGAGAGATTTGAATAATTTCTTATACTCCTGACAGATTGTTCGAGAAATTTAATCTGTTTGGATAAATTATGATATCACTTGGCAGATTGTTGTGTGATAATCTGAGGATAAGGAATTGGGGATAATATATAAAGTGAGTGAGAATATAAGTGGGTGTTTAAAATGAAAATTGAGAGAGAGAATGTAATAAGGAAGAATGTAAAAGGGGGAAAATATATACAAGCAGATAAAAAGACAAATATGTAAAGAGAGAGAGAGTGGGGGGAGGGATGGAGAGAGAAGGAGAGAGAGGGGGGAGGGAGGGAGGGGGAAGAGAGAGAGAGACAGACAGACAGACAGACAGACAGACAGACAGACAGACAGACAGACAGACAGACAGACAGGAGAAGAGAGAAAGCGAAAGAGAGAAAAAAAACGAGAGGAGAAAAGATACCAGAAACAAACCAAAAGAAAACAGAACGAGAGAGAGAGAGAGAGAGAAGGAGACCAAACAAGAACAAGAAAAACGGTAAGAGTAACTAGTAATTTCACGCCAGTCACTCGCCTGTTAGGAGCGCACACAAGCAAACGAACAGTTGTTTAAATCATTTACTTTAA
Organism: Penaeus vannamei; assembly: GCF_003789085.1. Taxonomy (NCBI): domain Eukaryota; kingdom Metazoa; phylum Arthropoda; class Malacostraca; order Decapoda; family Penaeidae; genus Penaeus; species Penaeus vannamei. Next base: position 296,849 of record NW_020869878.1, read on the forward strand.
AAAAAAGAAAGAGAAAAAAAAAAAATCTTAGAAAAAATATATTAAAAAAAAGCCGTGACGAACTGAAATGTTTACACCTGTCGTTGTGAAAATTTGTTTAATTGGATGATGATGATATTTTCGGAATAGAAATAGCAGTTGTAGATATGATGGTTGTCTGTCTTTGGTGATATGACTTTGTTCCTTTGTTTTTAGTTGTGTTTTTGTTGTTTGTGTATGAGAGAATGCGGGTTTAATACTGTTGTCATTATGTGTGCGTATTGGTGGATGTTCTGTGTGTGTGTGTGTGTGCGTGTGTTTGTGTGTGTGGTGGGTGAGTTCATATGTGTTGGGTGTGTGTGTGCAAGATCAGACTAGATCAATGATACTGCCATAATTATGTCGTTGCGTTTATATATAGAATATTATATATTACATATATATGTATATATACATGTATGTGTGTGTGTGGTAAAAAGAAATGTACTAACTAGATCTTATTGAAACAAATAAAACAATTTCGAAATTCTCCTGGATTCTATCTTCAGGTCAAATATATATTAATATATATATATAATATATTATATATATATATATATATATTATATATATAATATATATATATATATATATATATATAGTATTTATGTATGTATGCATGGATTATATTGTATTACAATATGTATGTATGTATGCATGGATATATATGTATATATATGTATGTATGTATGCATGGATATATATGTATATATATGTAGTATGTATGCATGGAATAATATGTTTATGATATGGTAATGTATGTTATGCAGGGATATATATTATATGATTTATGTATGTATGTATGCATGGATTATATAGTTATGTATGTATGATGCATGGGATATATATGTATGTATGTCATGATATCACTGGATGATCTGTATGTATGTATGTATGCATG
>NW_020869878.1:300812-303312 GCF_003789085.1 Penaeus vannamei
ATAATGATAATGGTAATAATGATAATAACAAACAATAATAGCAATGACAGCAATAATAATGATATTGAAAAATATATATAATATAAATTACAAAAATGATCATAATTATAGTTATGACAATAATGATGATGATAATAACAATAATAATAATCATAATAATGGTAATAACACTAGTAATGTTAACAATAATGATATCAGTAGCAATAATGCTGATAATAATGATAATGATATTGATCAAAATGATAATATAAGTAATTATGATGATGATGAACATTATGATGATTATGATAATAATGATAATAAAGCAATAATAACAATAATAGTAGTTTCATAAGAATGATGATTATACCAATAATGATGATATTAATAAAGAACAAAATAATGATGATAATAATAATCATATTAACAATAATGGCAATAATGATAATAATGATAACATTAGAAATTGAAACAATTATTTTGATAATAATGAAAATATTAATAATAGTACTGATAATGAAGATAGTATTAATGATTACAATAATAATGATGGTAATAATAATAATAATAATATTAATAACAATAATAATAGTAATAATAATGATAGCAATAATAATAATAATGATAATAATGATAATAATGATGATAATAATGATAATAATGATGATAATAATAATAATAATGATAATGATAATAATGATGATAATGATAATAATAACTATAGAAATAATATTAGTAACAACAATGATAACAATAATGACAATAGTATTAATTATTATTATCGTTATCATTATTACTATTATTGTTATTATGTGTGTCAGTGTGTGTGTGTGTGTGTGTGTGTGTGTGTGTGTGTGTGTGTGTGTGTGTGTGTGTGTGTGTCAGTGTATGTGTGTGTGAGTGAGTGAGTGAGTGAGCTAGTGGAGTGGGAGTGGTGTGTGTGTGTGTGTGTGTGTGAGAGAGAGAGAGAGAGAGAGAGAGAGAGAGAGAGAGAGAGAGAGAGAGTTGAGTGTGAGTGTGTGTGTGCGTGTTGTGTGTTGTGTGTGCGCGCGTGTGTGTGGATATGGATAATGCGAGTTTATGTATGTGTAAGACTGTGTGGGTACGTCTGCGATTCCATTTGTGTTTATTGTTTCAACAGAAAAAACTCTGACGCAGGGAATGGGCGGCGTAAAAGAATTCGCTGACGCTTCCAGAAATGTCCCTGGATGAGCATGGGCGGCGCCCCGTGGGTGGCGCACGACAAGACAAGAATTTTAAAAAGCAACCTTTAGCTAGGCAGAGAAGAACACAGGCAACAGTACCCTTGCATGCCCACGCCAGACGACGGGTAACCTACGCGTCTAGCACATACAACGAAAACTTATTTCCCTCAAGCCGCCGGCGCTCGGGAACCGGTATACTGTAGCTATTCGCACTTAGTAACACACTCAATGGTATTTTTCCCCTTGAATATTTAGGGTACTGGTGTTTTGGGGGCGGGGTGCAGCCATGTGCTTGACCCCACTGAATGCTTAAGAACCCGTAAATTTTAACGATCGGAAACTCACTCTTGGGGACTGACCGTTGGCCATGCTCGAGGATCGTTATAAGGAGTTCTGTTTGTTCAAATTCGGAGACTGGAACGCGGTACAAGGTGACATTGAGAAAAGGGTTCCCGGGATTTTGTTTGTATCGAAAGCATTGCACTGTTGTTTCTTGTCCGAAATTGTATTTACAAAACTAGAGAAAGGATACGTGTATGATATGTCGAGAAAGAGTCTGTTAAGAAATTTATGCTTCCTGTTTGTTCAAATAAATGTCTTGTACCTGTGTGTGTGTGTGGTGGGGGGTGTATGTCTTTATGTGCGTGTTTGTTTGAATGGTTATGTAGTTGTATTATTCTGTGTGTGTGCGTGCCTAATATTATTTCACAATAATTCTTGTGAAATATGCTTAAGACGCCCGCGTAAGTAAAACGTTCGTGACCAACGTACTCATGAGTAAATTAGCCACGCATGTGCCAATGTGCAGAAATACTCAAAAACCGAACGAAAAGTAGACATTCAGCCATCACAGCGTGAGCCTTGCTTATAAAATATTCGTGGAGCATTATCTATGAATAACCCACTCTCTCTAACAACGGGAATGCATTTTTCATAACTCCACTATATTTCAAAGTAGCGTTTTTATGAACAATCAAGAGCGCTTTTATGAACTCGCCACCCAGAGCTAATTGACTTTTTAACTTTAGCCTCTGTTCTTTATGCAAAATTCAAAATACAAACAATAAAAAACTTGGCACCAAGGTAAAAGTTTTGCATTCAAGAGCTAAGCCGTCTGTGAATTATATTTTTTTTCGTTCCTATTTCGCAGCATATTTTGTTAAGCAGAATATTCAAGAAAGGCTCGGTCTTTTTTGCCCGCATTCTGCCTTCGTGCACGAGGACGCCTATATTTCATATAAACCTGTTCGTTTGCTGTGGAATACCTCTTTCTAGTTCTCAGTTCTCACGTGCTTTATTCTTCACTGTCAGATGTT
>NW_020869878.1:308312-313312 GCF_003789085.1 Penaeus vannamei
CAGTTACCAAGTGTAAATTAAGTTAAACGCTTAATGCAATGTACCTACCTCCAATAAACATTTGTTTTGAAACGTAATCAAACTGTAATCCTGTTTTAACATAACCTAATCTAAATCTAGCTTAGAAAGTTGTTCGAAAGTGTAAATAATCTGACTGATAAATAAATCACTTCAAACCTATCTAATGCGTATAAAGATATCAGGTTAACGAATATCTTTTTCTAAATTGACAAAAGTGAGTCAAAGGAGTATTTATGTCAGCCTTATGTTAATTTATGTGTAGTAATCTCTTTCCCTCAGTCTTCAGTTCACGACATTCAGCTTATAATTTCTGATTAGCACGTACAGGCCTGTATTTTTCATCCTTTTCTCCGATAAATACCCTGACTATGGTAATTTCAGCCCTATGACAAGCAAAAGACATGGAAAATCCAATTTGATCAATCGTCGAGGATCTTTTTTTCGTGTACCAAAACTGACCGTGTGGATAAATGTTCTCTGGTCAGTTCGGATTTATTTCCAATTGCCTGACACAGACAGACCGTGTTCGTCACCGAGAATGGCATTCAAAGGTCATTTGAGATGATTAGCCTCAGTTTAGCTAACTTAGGCAAACCATCGGTCATTAAACATGCACCTGACACACAGTGGCATATCGTATGTCTGGTGTATAGGTCCCCAGGGGCCTTGGAAATCAGGATGGGTGGATAGACAGACACAGGATAGATAGATAGACAGAATTAGAATAGATAGATAGACAGAATTAGGATAGCTAGATCGACAGACTAAGGGTAAAAGTATGGATAGATAGATTCAGGATAGATATATAGACAGGAAAGATAGTACGATACTCAATCCCATTTCAATCTCTGTGGGTCTGGAGGCCTCCGATTCGCCAAGTCGCTTTTCAGAAAAATATATATGACGTTGAAGGCAGCAATTTTTAATTAAAAAAATATTGGACATAGTTTATTGAAAGGACAAGTATTAAGAGTAGGGATTAAAGTGAAATAACGACTTAGCGATCCTCAGGATACTTCTTAAGTACACACACACACACGCACACGCACATGTGTGTGTGTGTACATATATATACATATATGTATGTGTTGTGTGTGCATATCTATATGTGTGTATACATATGTATACATATACATACATACACACACACACACACACACACACACACACACACACAACACACACACACACATATATATATATATAATATATATATATATATATATTATATATATATATAATATATATATATATATATATATATATATATTATATATATATATATATATTATATATATGTATATATATATATATATATATATATATATATATATATATATATATATATGCCGTTGTAAAGAAGTTCTATTGTAAAATGTGTTGGCTACGAAAAAGCGCTCAAGGAATGTTAGAAGTCCAGGGGAGGCGTGCGTTGGAATAAATTAACAGTAGATTATGAGTAGATCTGCAGTAAAGAGTGGACATTCGGGTTAGATTAAGGCTGCTAAGAGTAGTATATTTTGCGTAAATATAAGTGGAAAAGTACATTTTTATGTATATCCAACCTGGTGCTATTGTGGATTTGGTGGGAAATTAGGAGTGTAAGCTGTCTTTTACATTTCATAAATAAGCATATTGCAAATACATACACACTAAGGCCCATTTCATTCTCACCGACTTCCCACCATCCATCGTGATATCATCTAAGCCAGACGCTACTGATCACTCAAGTTATTAAAGGCTCTTTTTCCACATGCATCGACTTTTTCCCGTCTGCCGTGGATTCAAACGCCACACCGTGTTGGAAGGGAAGCGTGTCGACCACAGCAGCCATAAAGGGCGCTTTGCTTCGCTCGACGCTTGTGAAAGCATTTATTGGTGTCATTTGAATACACAACGCCGTGCCGTCCACATCTGACGGCGAAAAGCTCATGGAATCTATGTAGGCCTACTCTTCAAGTCTTGGAGGGCGAAACGCTGCTTCGTACAGAATTGGCGCTGTGAACGGGTGTATGAAAGCGCTTATAATGCTCATGGTTATTTGAACACAGACGGCGAAAAGTCGATGTGTCTGAAACAGGCCTACTAACATGTTGGTGATATATCCATGCAACTATACAGTAGTATAAGAAGAAAATATTATTTTATTATTACATCCGTTTTGAGTATTCTTGGGTGCTGTTAGTTAATGAAATTAGTTTGTTTTGTGAACGAATCTTTTAGAAACCAATAGTCTGAGGGATAACTAAGCTATAGTAAAGTTGATTCGAAACTTCTGTTCTAATTACATTGCCAGTGCTGTGTGAAAAACTAGTACTAGTATTGTGTTTAAATTGCATTCGTTTAGAATAGTATAATAATATACCATTTCGCAAACGAGAAATTTGTATTTCAAAATATTATAAAATATATGGCACTTGCATCACATCAACTGTAACTGTAAAATCATTTTAAATGTAAAAGTGCTATGAAAAGAGTGAGGAAACATTACTAAACATTGATAGCTTTTTTTCTTATCTGAAAGATTTTTTTCTCTCTGAAAATGTATACATATTTTCCATACTTAACCAAATAATCTATACCTACCTGTTCTCTCACCTGTCCATATAATAGTCCACGTTTGACTCATTACGTATGGTTAATGAGTACCTCCTCATCCACCAGGCTCCATATATAAGCATCACGCATGGTTTTGAAATATTGTCAAAACCCTATTTAACTGTTCTATAGGTTTCTGAAAACACGAATTTCTCTCTACATATACATTTGAGTTGTAGTTCTCCTTCATTTAATTCAGCACCACTCTTATACATTACCCCAGTTATATTCTGTATATATTTTCATATCAGCTCGCTCACACATTTACATAGGTTTGCTTACATATCTCTACATGGTTTTATGCTTCCACCTTAGCTGATTTCCTAGTACACGTTTTGAGTGCTAATAGCTTACCAGCAGACACATTCAGGATTTAACCGCTAACCTAACGCTTACATATTACCCAATACCTTATCTACAGGCGCCCAAATACTGATACAGCAGCTTGCTCACAGAATATCCTGTCTGCCTCATGTGTCATGCTTATCAATTCACCTCCGTGTAAATGCGACTTGATTTTTTTTTTACCATAAGTGGCAAAACTTCTGAACTTACTTACATAACATTTTATAGCACATATAAATACAGGTGCACGTATTCACACAATCGTTCGCGCAATTTTATACATGTATTTGTGTGTATCTCTGTGTGTGTCTGTGTGTATGTGTGTGTGCTTACATGGTGCATTTACATCATGTATACACATACTCATAAGTGTGTGTATGTATGTCATACATTTACCGTATAGTTTAAAATCAAAGAAGTGAATACGTATTCCCATGCTAATATACTGATGTCTACTTTATCCCGCTACATATTTATCATTATGCATGTGAGTGTTAATATCAGCAGATCTCGCTACACGTCATGTATAAATGCACGTCTGCCTACGCGTTTATTCCGGCATCAGAATTCACACCCGTCGAATCGGCAGGTATGCACGATGTGTATATATCAGCGCATGTTCATACAGTGCTATATCGAGGCCAACGGAAGCACGGTGAATCTAACGATCTAGCTGTGGCACCGACCTGGCACTGGCAAGGGAAGGCCTCTGTGGCGCCCGACCCGGCAGTGGCACAGAGGAGCGAGAATCTATATATTCCAGCCTGACACTTGCTGCCGCCTCACGCCTCTCTCTATCTTGCCTTTCGCTGACACTTACTGCAAAGGTGAAAGCAGGGAGGCCCGTAAGGGGAGGGGGGAGGGGGGTAAGGGTACTGGTGTTGGCATGGAAGGCGTTATCTTCTATTAATAATGATCCCCATAATCATTAATTATGGTGAGAGAATAATCATTAACGTGTTTATTGCTCCTTGTCATCATTATTTTCATCATAATTGTCGTTGTCATTAATGTTGTAACAATAGGGGAACCATTAGTATCATCATTACTATTAGTACCATTATTATCATTATCATTATTATTATCATCATTATATTTATATTATTTTCATATTATGATTTTCATCATTATTGCTATTATTAATATTATTATTACCATTATCGTTATTTGCATCATTTCCATTATCATTATTATCACTACTACTATTACTGCTGTTATTATTATTATTATTATTACTATTACCATTACTATCATCATTATCATTATCAAGATCATTATCATTATCATTACTATTCTTATTATTTTTATTGTTGTTTATATTGTTGTTATTATTATTCTTATTATCATTATTATTGTTAATATGAACATTACTGGTATTATCATCATCACCATCATCATCACCATTATTATTGTTATTGTCAGTATTAGCCTTAGTATTAGTATCGGTATTAGTATCAGTATAACTATTACTTTTAGTATTTGTATTATCATTAGTATTATCATTACTAGTTTATTAGTGTTATCATCTTATCATTGTCATCTTCATCATTATTATTATCATTATCATTATTATTATCATCATTATTCATTATTATCATCATTACTATTATCATTATTATCATTATTGATATTATTATTTTTACTATCGTTATTATTATTTTTACTATTGTTATTATTATCCTTGTCATTATTGACATTATTATCATTATTACTATTACTACTATTATCAGTATCATCAATATTATTGTTATTGTTATCATTCATATTATTATTACTAGGAGTAGTATCATTATAATTATTTGTTTTAATATCATTATCACTATTATCATTATTATCATTATTATCATCATTATTATCATTTATTGTTATCATTGTCATTATTATCATAATAGTCATTATCATTATTATTATCATTATCATTATCATTTTCATTATTATTATCATTATTATCACTATTATCATTATTATCATTATCATCATTATTGTTGTTGTTATCATTATCATTATTATTATCATCATTATCAATTGCATCAATG
>NW_020869878.1:328312-330812 GCF_003789085.1 Penaeus vannamei
AGATTTAGGAGTGAGAAAAGGTGACAGAGGGGAAAGAAAGGGGGAGAGGGAACAGAGAAGGGAGGCTGTAGGCGAAAAGAAGAGAGAAATTGCATGTTATTAAATTTTTTATTGTTATTATTACTTTTATTACCATTATTCTTGTTATCAGAATTACTATTATCAAAGCAATTATTATTGTTATAATTAACTTCATTATGAGTATTGTTACTACTAATATTATTATCATTACTATTATCATCATTAATATTATCACAATTATTGTTATTATCATATTCAAGATTATTGTTCATTATCACATCATTATTCTTACTATCATTATATTGTATGTTATGTTGTTTTCGTATCAATTATTATTATTCATTGCTATTACATATTATCATTATCATTAATTATTAATTTTCTTATTATTATCCATTATAATATATTAACATCATTATTAATATCATTATTATCATTATATTATTATTATTGTTATTATCATGATATTATATCATTAATACTCATCATCTATTATTACATTATTCAATATTACTTTTTTATCAATTATATATCATTGTTATCATTATCATCATCTCATATTATCCATTATTCATCTTATTATCATCATTATTATTATCATATCATTATTATCATGATCATTGTTATTATTTATATCATCATTATAATTACTTCTACTATCATTACCATTATTATCATTATCATTGTCATTGATATCATTATCAGCATTATCATCTTTTATTGCTATCATATATTTGTATGATTGTTATTACTATTATCATATTTATTATCATATTGATGTTATCATTATTATTATCATTATCATTATGAGGATGAGGATGATTGATATCATTATATTATTTAATTTGTGAATTATTACTATATATTATTATTATCATTATATTATTATTACTATTACTGTAAATATTACTGTTATTATTATCATTATCATTATTATTATTATTATTATCATTATTATCATTGTTATTATTATTATTACCATTACCATTGTGATTATTATTACTGTTATCTTTGTTGTTGTTATCATTATCATTGTTATTATCAGTATTTATATTACCATCATTATCATCATCAACATCATTATCATCATTAATACTAGCACTATTATTATCATTATTATCATTATCATTACTGTTATTATCATCATTATTATCATCACTATAATTTTATCATTATCATCACTATCATCCATTAGTATTATTATCATTATTTTATTATCATTATTATTCATATTATTGTAATTGTTATTATTATAATATTATTCCTAATATCATTATAATTATCATTATTGTTGTTATTATTTTCATTAGCATTAGCATTATTATTAGCATTATGATCATTACTCTGGTTATTACAGTTATTATCATTATTGTTGTATACATTAGCATTATTTTTATTAAGAATATCATTGTGAGTGTGATTAGTAGTGTTATATCATTATTGTTATTATCATTGTTGTTGATGCATCATCATATCATTATTATTTCATCATTATTATTATTATCATTATCATTATTATTATCATTATTATTTTATCATTATATTATTTATTATTATATATTATTATCATTATTATTATTATCTATTATTATTATTATTGTTATCATTCATTATATCATTATTTATTATTTTTTTCATCATTATCATCATCATTATTATTATTATTATTATCCTCATCATTATTTGTTGTTATTATTATTGCTGTTTTTATTATCATTATCATTACTTTTATCTTTATCGTCACTTTTATCTTTATCATTGTTTTCATTATTATTATCATCATTGTTATCATTGTAATTATCATCATTGCTATTCTCTTTATTGTTGTTATTACTATCATTTTCACTATCATCATTATTACTAATACTTTTCATTGTTACCATTATCATTATTATCATCATTATTATTAGTATTCCTATTATCATGATCACTATCATTATTGTTGTTTCATTTATATAATTTTTTTCATTATCTCTGGTACTGTTTCTATCACTAATATCAGTATCATTATCATTTTACTTGTGTTATTATTATTAATGTTATTGTTATTAGTTGTTATTCTGTTACCTATTTTGCTATTAAAGTTATCATAATCATTATCTTTGCTATTATCATGATCATTATTGTCTTTTTGTACCATCATCACAATCATTATCAATATCATTATAATTATCATTATCATTAATCATCATTATCATTATCATGATTTTCATTACTATTATCTTTATCATGATTTTCATTACTATTATCATTATCATGATTTTCATTACTATTATCATTATCATCACAATCATTATCGTCAACAATATTATCATCAAAATCCTCTTTATAATATCATCATTATTAGTAGTAGCAGCAATAGTACTATCAGTAACACCGAGGTTATTGTTATGGTGTCAGAAGTTATAAAAGTTTTTGTTGTAATAGTTTAATTTACATCATCAATGTCATTCTGTTGTTTGTTTCCTTTTCACAGTCA
>NW_020869878.1:335812-338312 GCF_003789085.1 Penaeus vannamei
CGGAGAAAGAGAGAGAGAGAGAGAGAGAGAGAGAGAGGAGGGGAGGAGCAGGAGAGAGAGAGAGAGAGAGAGAGAGAGATGAGAGAGAGAGAAGAGAGAGAGAATCAGAGAGAGAGAGCAATCAAGGAGAGGAGAGGAAGAGAGAGAGAGAGGGCAATCAAGAAGGAGAGAAGAGAAGAGAGAGAGAGGAGGGGGCAGACAGACCGACGGACATACGCACGCACACACTCGCACACAGGCATACATACCTGCGCAAACAGACACAGAAAAACGGCGAAAGAAAGAAAAAAGGAACACATTTGCATACCATAAACTGGAAAAGTGTACATTTGAATATAGATAGCATACATATGATATCAAATGCATCAATCACCATCTGCACATCGTATTTCACAAAGACGCCGGAAATAGCTGAGCATTTTTTTACAGTTGAGGTCCGTCATGTTTCCATCACCTGCCCGCCATCTGGTGGTGACGCCGCCGTTTGCATCTTTGCATTTTTTTCCTTCGTCCTCCCTGCCGTCCTCAGCGCTGCCCTTCCTGACGTCCGCCCGGGAGTCCACTTTAATGCCCGCCTTGATGCTGGTGTTGATCTCCCGCCCTCATGTACCCCCATGCCCTCGCCTATGCAATAAGGGAAGACATGCCCCACCGGTCGCGCCAGTACCTGCGCTGATGCCCATGCCAATGCCGTCCCAATGCCCGCCGCTCGGTTGCCGGAGCAGTGATTGGCCTCTGAGTGCTCCGGCGGCGCGAGAGGGACATTAACCGCGAGATGTTTATCCCGTCATGATTCACGTAATATGATAATTACGTCTTGAAGCAGCGCGCGTGGGGCGGGGTGACGCTTGTGAGGCGTCCACGCCCGGGCGGACGACCTACGCGGGTGGAACGACCACGCCCGCGAGACGACTTGAACTATCAACCAGGAAGACGACTCGCGTGGGATGAAGTAGTTATAAGAACAGCAGAATCTTGTCACCCGAGATACATGGACAACGCAAACAGTGTAATAAAATCTACCCAGCGGGACTAAAATAGAAAGCGTTGCACATTAACCTTTTAAACTGTTTATTTATAGTTTAACCATGCATTTTCTGTAATATATTGCTCTATTTTTTGTCCTTACTCATCCGTACCTTTGCTTATCAAGGTGAGTGAAGAGTAAGACCACTTCTGTGTCTCAAGGCCTTGTACAGTAACGTTAGTGATACGTCAGACACGAACATTTGTAAACTGGAGATCTCGCTGACCATCTCCTGTGTTACAAGACATTCTTGTCCGCGATCTCTGCCGGGTTCGAGACGCCACCCCGCCCCTAGACGCGCCACCCCCACCCCCACCCCTAGGCGCGCCACCCCACCCTCGGAGGCGCTTCCCCCCCCCCCCCGCCCGTTCCTCGGTCCCTAACCCCTTCCCCTCGGAGGCTGTAAAACGGGAGAAAATCTGTGAAATAGATGGCTAAATCTGTTCAGTGTTGATGAATCCAGATCTTGTTGTTCACCGATTTAGACGATATATATGATGTTTTTTTTTTTTGGATATGTTAAAAATGTGAATAAAAGAAAAAGATCTTTGTCAGATCATGATAAAAAAAGTTGCCCCATGGAATGTTTATTTTGCTTGTTTATCTTCGTCTAGCGTTCATTTAAGCAACCGCCTCAGATTAAAAACTAGAGCTTATTCCACATGTTTAGAATTAATTCATATTGTACCAACGCTCATTTGCATGCTTATTCGCTCTCATCAATATAATTATGTCTTTGCTTGCATGAATGCTCAATTTAGACCAGTAATCTCTTGGCGCGGATAATTACAGACTCATGAACCCAGGTTGTCCACTCGCAATAATAACACGTAATTTGGTCTGCGTTTGAAATCTTTATAATTCTCACGAGATTCTTAGAAATTTCTGCACTCTAAGATAAGCGAGCTTTAATTTCTTCAGCTCATTATTGTTTGAAGTGTTTTGAAGGCGGATGAAAAAAGCATATCAAACAGAAAGTATTTAGGATTTCAACCCATCATCTTTAAAAAATAAATAACTGAAATATTTTAACGTGTCAAAAATAAGTGAACATCAGATGTATTTCAGAAATAGAATGTATCTTTCCCAAGATGAGATTAGAGATAAGATACAAACTAAAACAAAGCAAATGCTGGAACGGAAAACGTTTAAAAAAACGTTTTCTTGAGACACGAAGCAAGACAGTGAAAGAGACAGCAAGGCAAGGAATGGACACTGACAAAGTTTTCGTGGTTCTTTTGCCCCGTTTCTGCTCTTTGTCTCTGTCTCCTTCGTTCTGACCTCTTTCTCTCTCTCTCTCCTTTACTCCCTCCTTTCCTTTGTTCTTCACAATTACTTTCCTTTCGCCTTTTCTCTCTCTACTTAAATACATGCATACATACGCATACACGGGCGTTTGTTTGCTCGTGTGTGCGCTCATATTCATTCCCGTAGCCCATCCTTCCCTGTCCTTGCTCCATTCCCTGGCGCCTT
>NW_020869878.1:345812-350812 GCF_003789085.1 Penaeus vannamei
AAAATTTCCCTGATATAAGTATTGCTGACAGCTTTCTGAATAGCATATATTCTTATTATCATTATCATGATGATTAACCTTACCATTGACGCTAATGTGATAATACTGATGATGATGATGATGACTTATTATCGTTGTCATTGATATAATCATATTCATTATCATCCTCATTACCATTGTCACCATTACAAGCATTATATCTGTATTCATTTTTTGTTATTTTCATCATTGCTGTTGTTGCTGTTATCATTATTGTTATCGTTATCAGTGATACTGTTTGTAAGGACATTTGACATTACTGCTTCCTTTTATATGATGATTATGATTTGAATAATGATGGTGTAAAAATAAATAATGACATGAAACATCATTATCGTTCTTATCACCATTATATTTATCATTAGGCCTGAGATTAGGCCTAGTTAACATCATCATCATCCTTAATAGTAGTAGCAGTTGTTGTAGTATCACTATAATCATCATTATCATTATTATCATTATCATTGTTATTTTTATTATGATTATGATCATCATCATTATTGTAATTATCATCATTATCACAATCATTATTGTTCTTATTGTTATTGTTATTGTTTTTATCATTACTATATCATTGTAATTGTTGTCAATACTATAATTCTTATGATCATAATCATTACTATTATCATTATCATTATGCTCATAATCTAAATTGTCATTTTCATTACCACTTTTTAATTTTTGTATTACTATCATTACCACTTTTATCATTATTATTATTGTCATTATCAGTGTTATTATCATTATCATCATTACCATTACCATTACTATCATTATCATCATTATTATTGATATAATAATAATACTATCATTATCATTATCAATATTAGTATCATTATTATTATCATGACTATTATTATTTTTATCATCATCATCAATATCTTGATCATTGCAGTCATTATCATTGATATTATCATTATTAGTATTGCTGTTTGTTTGTTGTTGTCATTATTACTATTATCATTACTATTATCATAATTATTACCGTTATCATTGTTGTTGTTGTCGTTGCTGTCATCAGCATTATCATTATCATTACTATCATATTTTAGTATATAAATAACCATTATTGTCATCATTATTATCATTATTAGATTACTGTTATCATCATTATCATTACTATTGCTATTATTATCAGCTATAATTCCATTATCATCATTACTACAATTATCATTATTATGATAATGATTATTATTCTCAATATCGCTTATAGTTCATTAGTTTTATCATTATCATTATCATGATACTATCATAATTGTCATTATTATTGTTTTATTCAATATTGTCATTATCGATTATCATTACCATTGCATTCATTATTACCAATGTTATTATCAGTATCAACTTTATTATCTCACCATTATCATTATCATTATCATTATCATTTTCATCATTATCAGTATCATTATTATCATTATGATTTTCATCATTTTCATTATCATTTTCATAATTATCATCACTATTACCGAATCGCTATTATTATTTTCATTATCACACACTGATATGAATATATTCCTCATTGTCATTAATGCCATTTTTTATCATCTTTATTGATAGTTTTTTTTTTTTTTACTGATATTGTCAATTTTGTTGCCATTGTCATTATCCTTAACGCTGCTAGTATCAATGTTAATGTCATCAATATCACACTGATCACAATTTTCATTATCATCCTCATCGCAACGAAAACTCATTTAATGATAAAAACAATTACTGATACGCTCACTCAAGCGGCACAAGTTCCATGATGATAGAACCAGCAACGACCCTTAAAAAAAAAAACGCAAAAGCTAATTTTACACTTGGGACATCGTGGCGGTAAATGTTGTGATGAGATTATTAATGTCTTCGTCGCTGTTGTTCGGTTCACAAGGTGTAATGGCGATCGCTGAGGTGAAGGGGATACGTGCACATTTGCTGATATTTTTCTTTTATTCCTTGTTGATACGTGCACACTTGCTGTTTCTCTCTCTCTCTCTCTCTCTCTCTCTCTCTCTCTCTCTCTCTCTCTCTCTCTCTCTCTCTCTCTCTCTCTCTCTCTCTCTCTCTCTCTCTCTCTTCTTTTTGTTATCCCTTGTTGATTTTAATGTTCACTTTTTTTAGGGAGGAGGAAATTTTATTGTTGCTAAGTTGGGAGCTTGTAGTTTGTACTTGAGTTGCAGTAGTAGTAATTTCTTTCATGGTTGTTATTGTTCTAGGTGTTGATGATGTGAGATTCTGCCGTGATGAACAAGGACTACGAGTATATTTGTTTTTACGCATTTGTTTGTTGTTAATTAAATTTTTACTTGTTCATTTATCTATTTTATCATCTTTCGTTTACTTGTTTGCTTGTTTGTTTTGATCCTTTAGTTTAACGGTCTACCACCTGTTCATGACCTAAAGAATCATTCTAAATAAATTTTTAGTAAAGAATCAGCAAAAGAAGTAGTAAGGGTAAGTGTGGCAGTAATGATGGAAGCAGTGCCAATATCAGCATCGACAGTAGTGGTGATGGCATCAGTAAAAGCAGTGGCAGTAGTAGCAGAAGCAGTAGTGGTTCAAGAAGCAATAATCAGCACCACAGAAAGAGTAGAAATAACAGAGGCAATCGAAGCAGTGTTTGAGGAAGAGTAAATCATCTTGCCAAGCTGACCAACAAGAACCATCTCTTTAGTTCGTTGTTCGTTTCCAGCTTTCCTGGCATGTAGGCCTATTCGTGCAAAACCCGCGCGGCCTGCAGGCACACAACCATTTCAGACTTCTGAAGAAAAAACGGAGAAATTCGTCCAATAATTCGGAGCGTTCATATTAGCCTCTTTAGCAACCGCAGCGGCTCGCCTTCACTGGGACCGGCCTTGCCTAATGAGCCCGAGAATGTTTACGTTGAGAAGAAATGCTTACAAACAAAATACTGTCTGACTGTGCATCGGCCGCCCCTTTTCCTCGCCTCACTGAGCCAGCATGAGCTATTTTTTACGCATGAAAACTGCAGTCCGCCCACTACCCTGAAGAAACGAACTAAAGCGAAAGGAAATACGACATTTACCACAATCTAAACAGATAAACACAACCATTTCAGTAGTAAGTATACCCGCATGTGCAGTCAGTGCACATGGCAAACCCGCCAGACTCTAGATAAATACGACTGCCACTATTAGGGACAACACAAACAAGGACGAGAATGCTTGATTTGCCCGCCTGTGCGAGGATGACCCCAGATACAAGCCTGATCTGCCGGACGACCAGCTATGAAGCACAACAAGCAAACGGAGTCCCGCCCGTACCCTCCACGACCAGCATTCCACCCACAGTCGCGAACATTTCTTCCCTCTAATACCGAACCATACACTCGTGATCAGTTGCTTTAGTGACGTATGATGTTTTATTTACAGCCAACTCGTACATCATGACGCTGTTAAAACGTGCATGAGCTGGTTTAAAACGGTCAAGTTGGAAGACAGCTGTTTCAAAGGACTAAACACTGTATTGCACCGTAGGACTGGCACAGTGTTAGTTGCAATTGTTGTTGATATTGCTAATGAAACTAAAGCAGCAGCACATAACAACGCAACAGATGGACGAGGCAGAGGAGCTCGGCAAAGCTTCAACCGCGCCGTATACGAGCTGTGAAAAGGAAAGGAATATGCTAGATTTCTTATGGCTCTGTGTTCTGGCGTCCTTCCCAAATAAGCCGCTTGTCAAATCATCTATAGCATGAGAACGAAGCTTATTTCGCTGGCAAGACAATCTTAATGAACAAAAACTCCTAACACCCCTGGCTGTCTAGGCTCCTTCGTACTATATAAAATAATGGCAATTTGTTCATTCGAGGGGAAATGTCACCCGTTTTATTTCATCTAGGAAAAAAGAATCATAGCAGGAGATACAAGCGTTACAAGAAGTGATACAGTTCCCCCTTTTGATGGGATGCATTCTTACCCAAATTGGCCTTCACCAGGGGAGTGGCGGGCATTATATTTGTGTATGTGGTAAGGTGGATGTGTCTGCCCCGCCACACCACCCGCGGCCACCTACCAGAACTAGTTGTTGCGGCGCCCTCGGTGAGCTTTCAAGGGGTCACTGAACCATCTGACGAACGCAACTACCGTCCTCTCTCCCACGTCTACCATTGTCCCTTTTCTGCAGCAGAGGACGTACCCTCGCCCTGGTGGAGGCCCTCCCCCGTACCCCCGGACTCCCAGACGTCGGGAGCGGGGCCAGGGCGTGAAACAAGGCCCGCTGCCTGCCAAGTGTTGACCACAGCGATGATGGTAGTTTGGCACATCAAGATAATGGTTGAACTGTTATCATTGTGACACCACCTGCACTGATGCAACCAATTACTCTGCTATTGTGGCGCCAGTGTCACGTGACCACCAACTGATGATAATAGGAGCAATAATAAAATGCAACTTAGGTTTAACCATCAGGCGATATATTTTCATGTGTGTACGATCCGTGCTTGGGCAGAACGAGGTATTCGCAGATCATTTCAGCCTTGGCACGGCTGGCGGAGATGGAGGTGAATTATGATGATGGAAGTTTCCGGTATTTTGCCTGGAGAAACAAATTAAAGAAAAAAGAAAATTCATACAAACATACATATAAGAGCGTGCTTATATAGACTGTAGTATATGAGACTGTTGTGTAATCGGCTTTGTGTGTGTGTGTGTGCTTGTGTGCGTGTCTGTGTGTGCTCGCGCGTGCGTACGTGTGTGTGTGAAAGAGAGAGAGAGATAGTGTGTGGGCGCGAGCGCGTATGTGTGTGTGCCTGTGCATGTGTCTGTTCGCGTGTGTATTTCTCGCACCCCTCCTCGCCCCTCAACGAAAATGACGGGCTATAATATCATAAGAGGTCTTAACCTTGAGCTTCACCCATGTGTCCAGCCCTAAGCGTGTACACCTGGTCCGAATTTGCACATACACACACACACGATTCCAAACTATTATAATCTTTTCACACATTAGACTTGCATTAT
>NW_020869878.1:358312-368312 GCF_003789085.1 Penaeus vannamei
TAATATATAATTATAACATCTATATGTCATATATGAATAAGAAGTCTCCTTTACTATATAGTATATATCAGCTATTATATATATGTGGGCACCGACTAAGTGCGTAAATCTGTGTGTTGGTGTTGTGGTGGTCGTTTGAGCTAGTGTTGTGTGTGTGTCTGTTGTGTGTTGGGTGTGCGGTGTGTTGATGTGTGTGTTGTGTGAACTGAGGACAATTTTTTAAAATTGACCCGGAATATACTGCCTGGCCCATCCCCTCCTTCCCCAGAGGACCGTCTTCTGCCACTGGTGTGTTGTAGGGATTGTGTGGTGTGGTGTGTGTGTGTGTGTGTGCAGTTGATAGATGTCAAAGATTAACCCGCCGCCAAGCGTGGTCTCGCGCGACAGTGTGCGTGTCTGGTGGTCTGGAGTGGTGGATAATTACGCGTGTGTGTGTGTGTGTGTGTGTGTGTGTGTGTGGTGTGGCTTGTGTCTGTTGTGTCAGTGTGTTGTCTGTGTGGGTGGTGCATAATATATAATTTGGCGAACTCTGGAGCTCGCCTTCCGGCCGAAACGTTTCCCTGCCAGGGGAAAGTTTGCCTTCGTTCTTCCCAAGTCTCTCAGGGACACGAGGGTGGAGAGTTCACCTGGCCCTCGGCTAATGAGAGGAGACGGTACATGTCCTTATCGACCATACGCAGGACGTACCTGGACTACCCTCGGATCAGCTGGAAAAACCACTCTGGCTCACACACAGCTCAACCACACACACAACACCACACACACACCACCACACACCACACCACACACCATACATATATATAAATATATATATATATATACCACTCAATATTTGTGTGTGTGAAATAACACAAACAACATGTGTATATTGTGTGTGCTTCTATAATATATTATATATAATCTAAATTAATAATAATGTGGTTGAGGTGTGTAATGTATGTGTGTGTGTGTGTGTGTGCTTATCATAAATAGAATATATATATTGATGTTATATAAATTACACACATATATCTAAGACACGCACGAATTATAAAAATTTTAATATATTATTATAATATATATATTAATATATTAATATTATTAATATTATAACATCATATTATATAATAATATTAATATATGTGTGTGAGTGTGTTGTGTGTGTGTAGTTGTTGTGTTGAATGTGTGTGTGTGTGTGTGTGTGTGTGTGATGTGGATGTGTGTGTGTTGTGTGTGTGTGTGAATGTGTGTGTGTGGTGTAGGTGTATGTGTGTGTGTGTGTTGTGGATCAAGTTGTGGTGTGTGTGTAGTCGTTAGTGTATAATAATATAATTGTGTGTGTGTGTGTTGTGTGTTGTGTGTGTGTGTTGTGTGTTGGACTGTTGTCTGTAAAAGTGTTC
The DNA here is from genome assembly GCF_003789085.1 of Penaeus vannamei. Classification (NCBI taxonomy): domain Eukaryota; kingdom Metazoa; phylum Arthropoda; class Malacostraca; order Decapoda; family Penaeidae; genus Penaeus; species Penaeus vannamei. The sequence continues at coordinate 359,692 of NW_020869878.1, forward strand.
AGTGTTGCCTGTTGTGTGTGGTGTTTTATAATTAATTATATATTTTATATATATATATTATAATAGTATAATATATATATTATATATTAATATATATTGTGTGACGTGTGGTGTGTTGTGTTGTGTGTGTGTGTGTGTGTGTGTGTGTGTGTTGTTAGCTGTGTTATTGGTACTATATAATGTGTGTGGTGTGTGTGGTGTGTGCGTGTGTGGGTGTGTGTGTGGGGGCTGCGTGGGTGTCAGGTGTGTCTGTGTTGTATACTATACCATTTATATATATATATATAATTATATATATATATTATATATTATAATACTCAGAGTAGAGAAGAGAGAGAGAGAGAAGTCAAAGAGATGAGAGAGTAAAGAAGAGAGAGAGGAGAGAGAGAGAGAGAAGAAGAGAGATGGGTATTAATATAATATAAATAAGTATATATATATATTATTATATAATATATATTATATATTTAATATATATAATATATAATATATGTATAATATAAATTATAATTTATATATAATATATAAAATATTAATATACTAATTAATGGTATATATATATATAGTTTATATATTAATTAATATATATATATATATAAATATATATACATTATATATATATATAATATATTAATATATTATATATTATATAGATATATAATATTATATGTGTGTAGTGGTGTGTGTGTGTGTGGTGTGTGTGTGTGTGTGTTTTGTGTGTTGAAGTGGGTGTTGTGTGTGATGTGTGTATGTGTGTGGTGGTGTGGACGTGTGTGTATGATTGTTTTCCTATATATTCTTCTCTCTCTCTCTCTCTCTTCTCCTCTCTCCTCTCTCTCTTTACTCTCTTCTCTCTCTATATATATATATATATAATATGATATATTAGATTAATATATATATTTTATATATATTAAATTATATAGATATGATATTATATATATATACATGTAGTATAATTGATACATATAATATATTATAATTATTATATATATATATATTATGGCATATATGCAATATTATGAAATATGTGAGGTGTATGTGTGGTGTTGTGTTGTAAATTATATATCATCCATACAATATATATATAAATTATATATAGTAATAATATATATATATATATATATATATATTATGATATTAATTTATGTATGTATGTATATATATGGCATATAATTTATAAAATGTATATATGTATTATATATATAGTATTATATAATATATATATATATATATATATAAACAATATGTCATATATGTATATATTATATATTTATATTATATGTTATAATATATAGTGATATAACCATTATATGCCATATATGCTAAAGTATTATGCATATATGTATATATGGTGTTGAGATTTAATGTGTGTGTGTGTAACGACATATTCATATTATATATATATATTATTATATATATATATATATATATAAACTATAATTATTATATAATATTAATATATAATAATGATATAATATATATTTATATATATATATATATATATTTATATATGGATTATAATTGTATGTATATCTTTTAATAATCTATATCTAATATAAACTATTCTCTATCTATATCTATAATCAGCTTTTCTAGCCTTTTAATATATCTATCTATATCTCTATTCTAATCTACCTAATATTGCTATCTAAATCTATCTATTCTATCTATCTATCATTATCTATATAGATATTATATATAATATATAATAATATTATAATAATATATATATATTAGTGTAGGTAGTGTTAATGTAATATGTATAATATATATATATATACTATAATATATATTATAATATATATAATATAAATATAATATTAAATATATATGTACAATAAATAAATTATGATATTCAGTTTAGATAGTATGAGTTGTACATATATAAATTATGGAGATTATATGTATGTAATATATATATAATATGTAAACATCCTAACATTACATATGTAGATATGCATAAATACATGTACATCAGTATTATCGACTATTACATGATTATATATGTATATATGTATATAATTTATATATTATATATATATATATATATATATATTTGTACATATACATATATATAGAAGATAGATAGATAGCATAGATAGATATAAGATATATAGATATAGAAATAGATGTTGATTAGTGAGAGTGTAGTATAGAAATGAGATTGTGATTGATGAAAAATATAAATGTAACAGGGTGTTTACACAATGTGACTGATGTGTATATATTTAAAACACACGCCACACACAACACATATGTGTTGTAGTGTGTTAATATGAGTAGTTAGAGATTATATATATATATATCATATATATATATACTATATATATAATAATTTACATATATATATATTATATATAATATATTATATATATATATGTGTTATATATATATATATATATATAGATATAATTATATAATATGTGTGTGTGTGTGTGGTGTTGTGTGTGTGTATGTGTGTGTGTGTGTGTGTTGTGTGTGTGTGTGTGTGTGTGTGTGTGTGTGTGTGTGTTGTGTGTGTGTGGGTGTGTGAGTGTGTGTGTGTGTGTGTGTGTGTGTGTGTGTGTGTGGTGTGTGTGTTATATTATATATAATAATATATATATACAATAATATGTACTATAATATATAATAAATATAATATATATATATAGTAGAGAGAAGGAGGAGAGACGAGAGGCGAGAGACGGAGAGAGAGAGAAATAGCAGAGAGAGAAGATACATATACATATTCATCTGGGTGTGTGATGTACATATACATGTTATTTTGTGAGTTATATATTATTATATTAATTACTATATAATTATGTGTTTATATATATATATTTGACTGTGTGTGTGTGTGTGTGTTGTTTGTGATGTGGTTTTGCTCGTTGGGTGTTTCATTGCATATAATATATTATATATATATATACTAATGTTGGAGTTTAAGAGCACACTATATGTAGTATTTATGTATATAAGTATTATGTAAATTATATAAATTATAATTAATGTAATATATAATATATATATTAATTATAAATATTATACTATTAATAGTATTATATATTATAATACTATTAACTATTAAATATATATATATAAGTACTATAATATACGGATATATCATATATCTGTATGTGTTGTATGCATACATTAGTATATGACTATATATACATCACACACAACGTATATGTGATAATACAAATTATATAATATATAATATATAATTTTATATAATATATTATATAATATATATTATAATTAATTTATTAATATTATATAATATATATATATGCAATATATATATACATATTTAACTATATAATATATATATATATATATCATTAATATACTATTATAATTATAATATATCGTAGTATGATAATAATATGTGTGTGGCTAAATGTGTGTGTTGTGATGTGTTGAAGGGTTGTAGTGTGTGACTTATTGTGTGTGTGTGTATGTTGTGTGTGTTGTGTATGTGGTGAAGGTAATGTGTGGAAGTATGTGAATGGTCTGGTAATTGTTGTGTGTACTGTGGTGTGTGTGATATTATAATGATGTATTTATATATAATATATATGTATATATATATTTAATATATATAATTACACACATAGTATATATATATATATAAAAATATATAAAAAATTATATATTACAACTATACTATATAAGTATATATATAATATATGTATAGTATATATGTGATGGTGTGTGTTAGTGTGTGCTGTGTGCATCTGTGTGCTGTGCTGTACATATACATATAATAGAAGATATTAGATATATAGATTTAGAGTATAAGATATAAATGTAGACTAGTAGGTGTGTACACTGTGTGTGTTGGTGTTAGTTGATATTGTGTAAAACACAAACGCGTACACCGACAATCGATAAATAGTTATATATATTATATATGAATATATATATATGATTATATGTATGCAACACCATAATTAACACTATATATTGTTAGTTAATATTATAATCACCTAATGTGATAGTGAGTGTGTGGTTTGATGGATAGTAGTGTGCTGTGTAGTGATGTGTTTTGTGTTGTATGGAATGTTGTGTGTGTGTGTGATGTTCAAAGCAGAACGTTGTGTGGCGTGTGTGGGTTATTGTAGGTGCTAAGTGAATAGTGTGTGTGTGGTGTGTGTTTGGTGTGATGTATGTGTGTGGTTGCTCGGCTTGGTTTATAGCAAATTTTCATAGTCATATTAAGTATGTGATTAAATTATACAGCTCATTATGTGTATAGTATATATATATATAATATAGTAAATATTATATAATAAATTATTAATAAATATATGGTGGATTAATATAAGAAGTTAGAAAGAGAAGTAGGAGAGTGATATAGAATATAGAGGAGAGAGAATATGAATTAGTATGAAGATATGAGATATGAATATAGTATATATATAGTAATAGAACATAGCAGTACAAGTAATAAGAACAGATAGTGAATAGATATATAATGAAATATATAGAATGAGATAAGTATAATATTATTATATTTATATATGGTGTGCAGACGAGAGAGATGTGTGTGTGGTGTGTGTGGTGATGTGTGTGTGTGTGTGTTGTATGGTAGTGTGGTGAGTGTGTGTGTGTGTGTGGATGGTGTGTGATGTTGGATGTGTGGTGTGGTGTAAAGAAAGAGGAGCGAGACAAACTAAGAAGAAGAAGAAGGAGACGAGAGAGATGAGCAGACGGAGGAGAGAGAGTAGAGAAGAGACGATGTGGTGTGTGGTCAGACCGAGAGAGAGACTGTGTGAGATGGTGATGCTGGTTTGACCCGCGATGACCGCTAGTGATAGTAGGACAGCACCGAATAGTAGAGTAAGAATAGAAGATATAAGATAGAAGAAAAGATAATGAAAGATAGAAATGATGAAATAAGATATAGAGAAGAGAGTAAGATAGTGAGATAAGTATAAAATGTAATATAAATGAAGAATGAGTAAAGAAAGATAGAGATAAGAGAATAGAAGTAAAGACATATAGTAAATGGTAGTAATATCGAAGGTAAGGAAGTGTTGAGTATACAGTAGTGTATGTATACACGAACGCAGAAACAAGTAGATAGTAGAAGAGAGATGAGAAGTAGTAGAATAGTAAGATGAGAGAGTAATGTAGAATAATGGAGAGTAAAAGTAGCTGTAACTGATAAATAATGTGAAAAGAATATAAGATGAGTCGATATATGAGTGTGTGGATGTTAGAATGGACATGTCAATGTATCGTAAGATCCATTATTTTATTTCATTAGACTGGGAAGGAAAAGGAATGAGAGGACGCAGAAATAAAGGGAAATGAAGAGAGCAAGAAAGGGTGTGTGATGATGTTTGCAGGAAAGTGAATTGATAAAAAGCGAGGAATTCATTTCGTAATTGAAATCAACATCAGAAGCTGCTTGTGGATTAGCTGTCTGTGAAGATGTGTCGAGTGTGTAGTGTTCAGATTGGATGTTTGTGCTCTGATAGTCTGTAAAAGATTATTTCTATGTATGTGTGGACTGGTCACGATCATACCTACCTTGCAGATTTGAGTACTACATAAGCTGAGTGTTGAATAAATACTATTTTGAACTTTTGTATAGTGTGATAAAATATCAATTTTAAAATTTGTTAAAGAGTTATAGAAAATGATATATTATATTCTTATTCTGTTTCTTACAACGTGTTACTCTCAAGAATAAGTAATTTGCTCTCGTGTGTGTGGTGTTGTGTGTGTGTGTTGGTGGCTGTGTCGTGCCTCAATCTATCAAATTTGACTTTTTTTCTTGTGTTTTGATTATATTTGGAAGTGATAATCCTTGGTGTTGCGTGCATATTCTCGAAGCTGTATATTATAGAGTAATCCTATACTTTATCCAAGGTAGTTTTATTATTACTACTACTCTATATATCTCGACTTTATCATTTATTTTTATCATCATTTTACCATTCTATCGTTCCGTCTCACACAAGTCACGCTTAACCTGTACCTACCTAACCAGCACTCTCACACACTCATCTCCCCACTGATTCTATTCTCAATCACGTTCTTCAACCTAACGAGATTATATACAGCCTCAGGATAACGATCCATCTTTGCCCGTATACTCCTCATGCAAATTTTTGTTTTCACAGTGTGCGCACACTGCGCCTCGACTTCTGGAGTAGTCCGAATATGACCAAGAAACCGTCAGAATTTTATGTCACTTCCGGGAGCCAAACGTTCGTGCTGTTTCCGGCGGGACCCCGGGAGTCCAATATGTGCGTCACGTGCGCGTTGGAGCTGCAGCCTGCGTTTTTTGCCGAGCGCCCAGAGCAATCTCTCTAGACCCCGCGCCCGTCGTGACGGCAAGCAGAAAGTCAACAGCGCTGTCCTTGTGGGGGTGGGTTGATAGGCGGTAATATTGTGTGAGGTTGGGACCGATGAGTAGTGCGTGTGTAAACAGGTTGGCTACAATGCTGTGCTGTGGTGTGTTCGTCATTGAGGCGATGTTGGGTTATGGTAGGTGAGTGAAGCCATGGGGAGGATGGAGGGGTTGGGGAGGAGGAGGAGGGATGGAGGGGCCGTTGCCAGTGGTGTTTGCTTGGGGGTGAGCAGCGGTGAGGCGCGGCGGGGAAGCCTTGGAGACGCCGGGCTGGCTGAGTGAGGGGGCCGTTCGCAGGAAATTTGATGGATTGATGATTGAATTTGGCTGGCATGTTGTGCCACGTTTTGCAGGCAGGATCCAAGGGAGGAAAGTGCACTGACAACTTTGTAACAAGCTGCTGGGTTTGACGGCGCTAGGCTGCCAAACTGGCCCTGTCCGCTGAGTGCGGTGGTTTAACAGTTCCTCGATCTTGTGTCCCTTGTGAGATCACATGGTCGGTTTGATCGGGCCTGATGGGTGTAAGGGCGATACCGATATGCCAGTGTGTGTACACGCAGTTTAGTGAGTTACGTATTGTTAGTAAACGTAGAGTTCTGCAGCTAGACCGTCGATCCTTGTACCAATTTGACTTTCGTGTTAATAATCCCGTGGTATCCGTTGGATAGATTGAGTTCGACGGTGCTGCTTTGTGTGAGGGACGTTGTTCCGCGAATTCAAAGCTTGCCTTTGTAATATTGTGCAGAAGTCGGTATAGAAAACTGCTTTAAGTTTGATCATTATAAGGGCAGCGGTCTGCAGATTATGGTGTGCTGTGGCGGTAGCTTATCGAGTGGCGCGAGGCTGTGTTTGGCCGAGTTGAGTGGCGGAGATTGGCAAGAGTGGTTGATGTGTAGAGAGGTGGCCAGGCGCGGTCGGCGGCGTGAAGGGGGTGCTTCGACGGCGGGAGAAGCGCTTTGCAGGCGGCCGGAGGGCGTTGTATGAAATGGATGTGTGGGGTATTTGGCCCGGTGGGTCTCCGACCCCAAGCTTGCTTGCTTGTTGGTCAGGCGCAGGGTGGGGCAGCGCGTTGTCGCCATTGGCAAGTGTTTAAATGTGCCGAGCACGTGTTAGGCTGGGTGGTGCGTTTGTAATTGTGTTTAACACGAGTGCTTTGGAAGGGACACACGCGGGCCGGCCAGCGGAACGCGTAGGCTGTGACGAGCAAATCCCTTTTCTTAGCAGAGGCCTTTTTATGGCTTGCGCGTATTCATCTCCAGCTTGGCCATGTTGGGGATCTGCTAATGAGCGGCCCATCGTGACTTGTTTTTTTTTCAATGTTGCGATTAGAAGTGAGAAAGAGATCTCTCGTCTGCTTCTCCTCTCTCCTCTCTCTCCTCTCTCTCTCTCCTCCTCTCTCTCGTCCTCTCCTCTCCTCTCTCTCGCTCGTCTCTCGTCGTCTCCGCCTCTCTCTCTCTCTTTCTCTTCTCGTTTCCCTCTCTCTCCTCTCTCGCTCGATCTCTCTCATCTCCTTTCCTCTCATCTGTCCTCTCTCTCTCTCTCTCTCTCGTCGTTTCCTCTCGCTCCCTCACGTTCTTTCTCCGTCTTCTCCTCTTTCTTCCTCTTTCCTCTCCTTGCTCTCATCCTCATCTGTCTCTTCCTCTCTCTTTTTCCTATCAGTCTTCCTCTCCGCTCTTTTCCTCTGGCCTCTTCTTCCCTCTCTTTCCCTCTCTCTCTCTATCTCTCTCTCCTATCCTCTCCGTCCATCTATCTAATCTGGTCTTTCTGAATCCTCTCTCTCTCGTCTCGTCTACAGAAGCGTTATATGTAAGTATTAATATATATACTATAATATATATATAATAATATAAATGGTGTGTGGGTGTGTGTGTGTGTGTGGTGGTGTGTGTGTGTGTGTGTGTGTGGTTGAATGTATTGTGTGTGTGTGTATGTGGTATGTAAAGTGTATACATAATATATATATATGAAATATATTATAATAATATATGTGTGTGTGTGTGTGTGTTGGTGTATTTGTGTTTGTCGTGTGAGTGATGTATGTGTTGTGTAATTGTATATGTTATTTGTGGTATATATAATATATAAAACTACTATAGGAGAGAGGAAAATATATATATGTTGTTACCCCACAAGTGGTGTGTGTGTGTGTTGTGTGCTGTGTGTGTGTGGTGTGTGTGCGGTATTGATATTATAAATAAATATATATATATATAATATATATAATAATATATATTAATTGGTATATATATATATATATATATAATAT
>NW_020869878.1:403312-410812 GCF_003789085.1 Penaeus vannamei
TGCCAAAACAGAGAGACAATAGCCCGGTGTAATTATTCATTTGTGCGCATTTATGTTTAACTGAACTGCGGTCGTGGAATTATGCCCACTCACACGCAACCACGTGATTACACAGACATGGGTAGACATGGATTGGTATACGCTCTGTGTGTATCTATATCTATCTATCTATCTCTTTCTCTTTCTCATTCTCTCTCTCTCTCTCTCTCTCTCTCTCTCTCTCTCTCTCTCTCTCTCTCTCTCTCTCTCGTCTCTCTCTCTCTCTCTCTCTTCTCTCTCTATATATATATAATACTATATATAAAGTATAATATATATATATATATTATATATATATATATATATATATACATTATCCACATATCACACATTCATAACTATTGATGATTATGATGATGGTGGGGATAGTGATGATCATGTTGATGATAATAATAGTGAGGAGATGGAAAGACGAAGAAGATTTTTCATCACTATAATAGATATGGAGGTGTTAATCATCCTTAGAGATGAAAATATATGAAATTCCTTTTTTTTTCTTCTTCTTCGCACGCCTTCCAGAGAACACACAAAACGCGGATTCCCTCTTGTGTTTTTCTTCGTGTGAAATTCTTTTGTTTGGCTCGGGTGCGTTGGCTTACAGGGCTATTGTCTGGAGAACTTTTTTTTTTCTTTCTNTATTATCATAGTTATAATTTTCAATTCTCATTCTATATTAAAAATTCTATTTTACACCTGAACGAATAGGCAAGATGAGTAAAGGACCATAATACATCATAGTGATGATCAATAAGAATAAAAGGAAACTGTTTTCCTTTTTAGTCAATACAGTGAAAAAAACATCCACTCACGAGCGAGATTAACATATGATGGTATGTGATAAAACCTATAGACTGGGCGCGTGCAACGCTGTCGTCTGTATTTGACAATTAATTAACAAATCATTACTAAACTATTTGTACATGTCGTGGGTGAATTCTATGGTGTTTGTGTTAGTCGGCATTAAGCCCAGTAGAAGAATAAGTCAATAATGATAATTAAAAAATTAGTATTTGAGTAGAAAGAAAACAAAAAACAGCGTCGCTCAAGCAACAACAACAACAGGATCGAATATACAAAATAAGACATGTTCTAAAGATCATATTTAAGAAAGATCGGATAATGGTGCTCATGATGAGAAGTAATAACAGATTATCCATAACAGTAAACAGATTATTTAATAATGATGAATAATGTGATAAAATGGGTAATGAATAATATTATGAAAATTATGTAAAAAATAAACAACAACAATGATAACAAATGATAATAATAATAACAACAACAATGATAATAATATAATGTAATACTAATGACAATAAAAATGATTATAGTAATAATAGTGATAATAATGATAATGATAATGATAAGTAGTAATGACGATGTTAATGATGATAATAGTGACAACAATAATTATATCAATAATGATGATGATAATGATAATAATGATAATAATAATAAAAATGATAACAATGATGATGTTGATAATGATTATGATAATGACAACAATTATAATAGCAATGATAATAATGACAATGATGATGATCATGATAATAATAATAAATAATAACAATACAATAATAACAATAATAATACAATATATAATAATAATAATAATAATAATAATAATAATAATAATAATAATAATAAAATAATGATAATAATAATATATAATAATGATAGTAATAAATAATAATAATAATAATAATAATAATAATAGTAACAACAACAATAATAATAATAATAATAATGATGATAATAATAATGATACTACTACTACTACTACTACTAACAATAATAATAATGATAATAATAAAAATAATTCTCATAGTAATACTAGTAATAAAGATAAAGATATTAATGATAGTAATAACACCAATAATGATAATAGAAAGTAATAATGATAATAATAATGATAATAACAATAAGAATAATCACATTGATAATAGTAATAATAATAATAATGATGATAATAACGATAATAACAGTAACAGTGACAATGTTAATGATAATAATGAAAACCATAATAACACTAATAATAATAATAATGAAAATAATAGTGACAATAATGATAATAATAACATTAACAGTAATAACGATGTTAATGATAATAATAATGATAATGATTATTAAAATAGTAATGATGATGAAAAGACAGCGATGATAATAACAGTAGTGATAATAATAATGATAATAATAATAATAATAATGATAAAAATAATAATCATAATAATAACAACAACAACAACATCAATAATAGTATTAGTAATGATAATAATGATGATAATAGTAATGATAATGATAATAATGATCATATGATTATCATTTGAATATTCGCATTATCTTTATCCTCGTGTTTCTCCCTCACTTTACTCTCTGTTTTACCAGTTTTCCTCTCTATAATTTTTCCTATATGCATGTAATTCCATTCTTAGTTTTACCTGTATAATAACTTCTAACTCTCTTGTTTTATATCTGTTTTGTTCTACATTTCTGTTATCTTGACTTTATCTCATTAACCAACGTAAATCGTGTCTGTTTTTTTTTGTATTTCCTCGCATCTTTTATATTTTTCCCCTTATTTCCTCCTTTCCTTAAAATCAGTTTCCTCTCTTATTTTCTCCCCGTTTCCCCGACTCCATTTAACCCGTCTTCCCATTTTCTTCCCTTCGGTAAGTTTCCCCTTTGATTCCGTTTTCTTTCAGACGAACACCGCCGAGAATATTGTCAACACACACAAAAGACACCCATGTTTACTGATGTTAATTACCCCCACATTAAGCCGGACGAAAAGGCTGACCTGAAATAGATTTGACAGTTGTTCGTCCATCCGTGTAATGAACAGGTAATTAATGTCCTTTCATGATTAATATGGGGGCGGGGCGTACTGATTTCCGCGCCTTTGGGGACATGCAAATTTGGCGCAGGGAAGAGGGAGGGAGGGAGGGAGGGAGGGAGAGAGAGAGAATGAGGGAGGGAAAGGGAGAGAGAGGGAGATAGATAGATAGATAGATAGATAGAGAGAGAGGGAGGAAGGGAGGGAGGGAGGGAGGGAGAGAAAGAGAAAGAGATAGATAGATAGATAGAGAGAGAGAGAGAGAGAAGAGACAAGAGAGAGAGAGACAGACAGAAAGATATATTGATAGATAGATAGGTAGATAAAAAGAGAGAGAGAAAGAGAGAGAGAAAGGGTGGAGGAGGGGGGGCCGGGGTAACAGTACCGCATTATCCCCAAGTCTGACTAGGGGTCCATGCAACTTTTTTTTTTCTTTTTTTAGTACGGAATGTTAAAGCTATGGGCACTGCAGACACGCCCTGCTCGCCAATGAACTTAATTTACAGGATTCTTATTTGATGCGAGGGACGCTCAGGGAGATAAAAGCTGCAGCCAAAGGTCCCCTCAAGCTTAGTATGGGCCCGCAAGCTTAAGCCGCCTTCCATAGTGCTTTGTGTTGCTGAATAATTAATTTAACCTATAATCAAATTTCAGCTTGAAAGACTAAAAATTCAATTGTCAAAAGTGGCCCCTTTTTGTGGCCCCTTATTTGAGATAAAGACCCCCCGTTTGAGGCCTTTTCTCTCTTATTAAAAGCCCCTTTTAGAGATAAGGAGTTCCAGTTTCGAGTCCCAGCTGTGAGTCATGGGGCCCTTGCCTAAGGCTCCGTCTAAGGTCAGCTCCATACTTTCATTAGCCTAGGGGCCACAAAAGGGCATGGAGAGAGAGAGAGGAGAGAGGAGAGGGAGAGGGAGAGGAGAGGGAAAGGAGAGGAGAGGGAGAGGGAGAGGGAGAGAGGGAAGAGAGAGAGAGAGAGAGAGAAGGGGAGAGGGAGAGGGAGAGGGAGAGGAGAGAGAGAGAGAGAGAGAGAGAGAGAGAGAGAGAGAGAGAGAGAGAGAGAGAGAAGAGAGAGAGAGAGAGAGAGAGAGAGAGAGAGAGAGATAGAGAGAGAGAGAGAGAGAGAGAGAGAGAGAGGTAGATCGATAGATAGATAGATAGATAGGTAGATAGATAGAGAGATAGATAGATAGATAGATTGGTAGATAGATAGAAAGATAGAGAGAGAGAGAGAGAGAGAGAGAGAGAGAAAGGATGCCGAAATATTGTTCATACAGCGTATAGTAACACTTTTTTGTTGGGTTGGGAAATTATTTCAAATTAATAAGCTCATCAAACAACTCACAGCATTGTAAAAAAAAGATTATTTCAATTTGAAATGTAATCAAACACGACGTAAACATGTCTCGAAGTAAATTCTAATAATAACTGCGATCATAATGATGGGTCGATGGGAGTCACTCGTCAAGATCCACGGCGAATTAAAGACGACATTTATGTCACTTTCCTTTTCCTTTTTTTTCCAATTTTCTTCTTCTGTGAACTGTTCCCACTTTGCCCTTTATTTTTCTCTGAATCTTACAAATAAAGAGCATCCGACAACCAAGTAAATTGATATAATTAACGCAAGATCATCCTTAAAAAAAAGAAAGAAAAAAAATGTTTACATCTGATCTGTAGCAAAATGTGTCGGATCCAATCTCAGCAGACACGTCCAATCGACCTCCTTCCTTCGTCCTCAAGTTTGCTCAGTAAATCAGCCAAGCAAATTTGACCCTTGAGAGAAATTCGAGGTCAAGTTGGAGGTAAGTTCGAGCCCGGAGAGTCGTTCCTCAATCAGCTGGTAATATTCAGTTACTTTTATCTTCGTGATGGAAAAGCTTGATCATTTTCCCGGGCGAGGCGTGCGATCCTAATTTCGGATTTCTTGAGACAGGAGGGTTCTGTGTGAGCATTTTATGCATACATACGTAGACACGTACTTTCGCGCAAACAACACACACGCACGCACACGCAGGCACGCACCCACACGCGACCTCTGAGAGCACTTTCATTGTATACGCAGTACTTGCTTATAGCTTATGTATGTTTATTATTGTGTATATTCTGTCGATATCAGTTGTGATTCTATCTTAATCTATTAGTGTTTACATATTGCTATGGTTATTCATTTATCTATTTGTTTACATATTTATCTATATATCTACCTGTCTATAAATGCATATATGTATATGGATACACGCATGTACATAAATATATCTATATTCACACAGAACACGAATGGAATAATCATTAAATCGTTTTCCGATCACATACCCGATTACCCAAATTCTCTGTCGGCCGCTGTGACAACCGCACCTCAATTTGCCGTCACAGCCTCATGTCGAAAATGCCAACATACCCTACATGACCAAAAAAAAAAAAAAAAAAAAAAAAAAAAAAAAAATACGAACCACAATGATACAAGACCAGAAAAACTGCACATAATAATAAGGAAATATCTAAACTCAAAACTATCAAAAATATATGCTTATAATTAAAAACATCACAACCAGATATACAAGTATAGAATAAAGCTAGAACGTCCTCTACAAACTATCGATAAACCCGACCACAAACAGTAGTCGAGTCAAAATAAAAATGCAAAAAAAAAAAAACTAAAAAAACAAAAAAAAAAAAAACAAAAAAAAAAAAAAAAAAAAAAAAAAAAAAAAAAGATAAGAAAGAAAGAAAGAGAGAGGCGAGAGAGACGCGAGGGATCGAGATGACGTCGATGAGAAAAAATACTATCAGGTACCCCTCCCCTACCATTAGCCATGGACTCTATCGCTAGGTCACAATACCTCATACGTCCGTGCTACTCAGCATGCCTAAAATAGTATTATGATATGACCACAAATTGCGCGCACAACTTTGGCGTACATGCGTTTTCCGCTACATTAACTCGGACGCGTAATAAGTAATAAGGCATTCAGTGCTTGATAGTCCTTCCGATTTATTATCAACTCTACATTACCCTATGCTTAGATGTGATTCTCCTTGTTCAATTTTTGGTATTCTTGCTAATTCCCAGATACGACTGCAATACAATGGATTCTAATCTATATCGAAATACATTTACTGCTGTACCTCTGACTCGCGAGCTGATTCCAACTCTCGTCTAAACGAGCTCCCGGCACCATCGATCTTGCCATAATACTCCGATGCCCAGCAGCAGAAGATAAGTCGACTTACAAGCAACTTCCATTGCATCCGACCTCGCCTCTCACCTCGCCTAAACCACTCGGATTGTTTGTCAGCGCTATCAACTCGGGTATGAGTCATTGTTCATTGCCAAAGCTATATCATCTTCACAACACAAACCGGTTGGCACAAGTTTATTTACAATAGACTGGCCTCAGCTTTCGTTACAGAGAACTGTCGTCCTCTTGTGATTGGCATACACTCGCTCAAATTCCGCTTCTACTATCTACTCGATCCAGCTATAAGTGCCTTATTCTCGCCGCAGTAGTCCCATACTGGACCAACTACTCGTCATAATGTATATTAAACTTGCAATTGACTATATTATTATTTTCTTTACTATACTTCGTACAGTTGCACAGTAAGCTCACGTCCTTAACTATTGTTATATATATATTATATATAGAGATATGGCAGACGAATAAATAATAAGCGATACCCGCCCAATGCACAACACTAGATCTTTCTCACTTGAGGATTAAAGGAGATCATCTATAGAATATAGACTGCCACTTACCACAAATCAACTGATTCCCCTCGTCTGATAACATATATTACTAACTTTATGATTATTATCGCAAGTCATTGACTAGCCATTAACGGACATCATATAAGCGATAATTATCAGGTTACTAATACTATTATATATAGTACTAGTGACTTAGACATATCACCGCTAACTAAAGCTGTCCGATATCATACTCCTCTAGCACGTATATTGCTAATCTCATATATCGAGGCGCGAGCAGCTTCGACTCGAACCTGTATATTAAGATAGAGATGAGCAGCACAGCCCCGAGGAACAGCAATGTCCGAGAAGCTCGCGTGTACGGTACCTGAGAGAAGATAGAGTATATCGCTTTAATCAGTACGATATACCTTCTTATGTAACTGCGACGGAAGATAATGGATCATCTAAGCACCGGAGCACCCCTGCTCACCCATGGCCACGTATCCGTCCTCGCTAGTACTGCACCCGATAAGCGACCTTCCACCATACTTGATGATGAGGCCGTCGTGCCTCGAGAAGTCGGTCGCTGAATTAATTCCGTATAGATCCTCTACCGGGACAGAATACTGTAAATTCCAAGTGTCCGATCACCAGATATCATACTCAAGGCATGTCTCTTCGAAGAGCAGCGGAATAGTAAGAATGCGTGAATCAGAGTTGGGACTGAAGCACTGCCGGAGGAATACTAGAGTTAGCGAATCGAGATCGAAGAAGGCTATCTTGTCAAGACTATAGCAGTTCTGTGAATGGATCTAGAACTCTGTAGTAACATCTTCTATCATTATATGAGAGTAAGAAGCCTATAGATCCGATCGGGAGCATTACCCAATACCTGATTCAACCGTATCCGACTACGCATGGAGCATACTAATAGAGA
>NW_020869878.1:415812-418312 GCF_003789085.1 Penaeus vannamei
GAGGGGAGGAGAAGGAGATGGAAGGGAGGAGGGAGGGAGGGGATGAGGGATGGAAGGGGAGGGGAGGGAGGAGCGGGTGGAAGGGGAGAGGAGGTAGGAGAGGGGGAGGGGAGGAAGGGAGGATAGGAGGGAAGAAGGAGAGGTAAGGGTAAGGAGGAGGGAGGAGGGCGATGGAAGGAGGAGAGGAGGAGGGAGCGGAGGGTGGAAGGAGAAGGAGGAGGGAGGGAGGGATGGAAGGGGAGGAGAGAGGGAGGAGAAAGGAAGGTAGGAGGAGGAGGGAAGGGAGGGGATGAAGGAGTGGAGGAGGGAGGAGGAGGATGGGAAGGAGGAGGAAAGATGAGGGAGGAGATGTGGGGATGGAAGGGGAGGAGGAGGGAGGGAGAAGGAAGGAGAGGAGGAGGAAGAAGAGATGTAAGGGAGAGAGGAGGGGAGAGGGGGATGGAAGGGAGGAGGACGGAGGAGAGGAGGAGAGGAGGAGGAGAGAGAGAGCATGGTTGGGATGGTAGGGAGGAGAAGGAGGAGGAGGAGGAGGAGGATAATAATGATAATAATAATAATTGATAATAATTAAAGATAATGATAATAATAATATAATAATAATAATAATAAATAATAATAATAATAATAATAATAATAATAATAATAATAATAATAATAATAATAAAAATAATTAATAATAATAATGATATAATAATAAGGTGGGTGAGGGAGAAAGGGGAAGAAGATGGAAGGAGTATGAGGAAGGGAGAGAATAGAGGAGGGGAGGGGAGGAGAAGAGGATGGTAAGTAGATAGGTAAATACATAAATATAGATATAAATATATACAGAGGAGAGAGAGAGATAGAGATAGATGAGAGAGAGAAGAGAGAGAGAGAGACGAGAGTGAGATGAAGAGAGGAGAGAGAGAGAGAGAGAGAGAGAGAGAGAGGAGGAGAGATATCGAGAGAGGAGAGACGAGAGAAGAGAGAGAGAGAGAGAGACAGAAGACAGACAGACAGATCAGAAAGAGACAGACAGACAGACAGAGACAGAGACAGCCAGAGGGACAAACAGACAGACAACAGGCAAAGAACAGATAAAAGAAAAAGAAGAGAAAAAAAGAACAAAGAAAATTCATCAGAAGAAAAGTACTGTTGATGACCCTTTGTTGCAATCAAACCAAAGTCCGAAGAACCTTTGCAGAAAAAAAAGTCACCCCCATCCCTGTAAAAATCATTCGAATGCGACGAAGGAGCCAAGACTTCGGTTTAAGATTCTGCAACTTATTCATTAAGGAAAGCGACTTCTGTACTCATTTTTATTTCTATATTATTTTATTTTTTTCATTTCATTTTCATTTCATTTTATTTATTTATTTATTATATTATTCTATTTTATTTTATCTTATTTTATTTTAATTTAGTTTAATTTAATTTTATTATTTTATTTTAAATCATTTTATTTTATTCTATTTTATCTTATCTTATCTTATCTTATCTTATCTTATTTTACTTTATTTATTTTTATTTTTATTGGTATCTATTTATTCATTTATTCTTAATTTTTTGCAAATTTATTACCGTTATTGATCAATCAATAAATTCTAATTTCCAGTCCAACGCCGATGCCAGCGTTCTTGCGTCGCATCGCAAAAGGAAAAAAAAATAAGGAAAAAGAGAAGGAAAAGTAAGAAAAAGGAAAAGAAAGAGTGAATATAGAAAGGAGCAAAATAGAAAAAAGGGAATAGAGAGAAAAGAAAAAAAGAGAGATCAAACTATAACAACACTAGGAAAAGGAAAATAAAAAAGAAAGAGAAATGAAAAAGAAAGAAAAAGAAAGACAATGTAAAAGTAAAAGTAAAAGAAAAAAAGAAAAGAAAAGAAACNAAAAAGGGGGGTGGGAAACGCGGATGAGAAGAGTGAGAAGTAAGAAAAAATAAAAAGGGGAAAACGCGATGAGAAGAGGGAGAAGAAGAAAAAAAGAAAAAAAAAGGGGAAAGACGGAGATGAGAAGAGGGAGAAGAAAAAAAGAAATAAAAAAAAAAGGGAAAACGCGATCGAGAAGAGGGAGAAGAAGAAAAAAGAAAAAAAAAAGAGGGAAACGCGATGAGAAGAGGGAGAAGAAGAAAAAAGTAAAAAAAAATGGGAAAACGCGATGAGAAGAGGGAGAAAGAAGAAGAAAAAGAGAAAAGAAAAAAATAATTAGTAATCTGTCGATGATGTATTGGTTATCAGTCTGTCAGAGAGAATGTTGTAGTTTTTTTTTTTTTTTTTCTTTATCTACGGTCTATCTATTCTCCACCTGTCGGCCCTCCTCCTCTTCCTCCTCCTACCTTCCGTCTCTACCTTTCTCCCCTACTTATCCCTCTTCTCCCCCTCCTACCTCCCCCATTCCCCCCTTTTCCCCTTCTCTCCCTCCCCTTTTACCCCTTTTCCCTTCCCCCTTCCCTCCCTCCCGCTTCCTCCTCCTCCTCCTCCCTCCCTCCTCCTCCTCTCCTCCTCCTCCTCCTCCCTCCTCCTC
>NW_020869878.1:423312-440812 GCF_003789085.1 Penaeus vannamei
GAGGGAGAAGGAGAGAGAAGTGGAGGGAGATGGAGAGAGAGAAGGGAGGAGAGAGAAGGGAGATGGAGAGGGAGAGAGAAGTGGAGGGAGAGGGAGAAGGAGAAGGAGAGAGAAGTGGAGGGAGATGGAGAGGGAGAGGGAGAAGGAGAGAAAGAGAGGGAGAAGGAGAAGAGAAGTGGAGGGAGATGGAAAGGGTGAAGGAGAGAGAAGTGGAGGGAGATGGAGAGGGAGAGGGAGGGTAAGGAGAGAGGGAGAAGGCGAGAGAGATAAAAAAGAAAGACAGGGAGAAGAGAAAGAAAGAGAGAAGGAAATGGAGAGGAAGAGAGAGGAGGAGAACCAGAGCCAGGAAGAGGGAGAGGGAGACGGAGGAAAATGAGAAGGAGAGGGAAGGAGAAACAGAGGGAAAGAGAGAAGTATCGCAAGAAGAGAGAGATATCACAAGAGATGAATCGAGAGAAAGAAAGAAGAGAGTAAGTGAGATTAGAAAGGAGGAAGAAGAGAAAGACAGAAGAGACGAAGGAGAAAGAGAAAGGAAAGAGGGTACAAGAGAGAAGAGAGAGAGAGAGAGAGAGAGAGAGCGGGCGATTGCGTCTATTCAACAATGGACCTGATGAATTGAAAGGCTGAGAGGAGAACTAGCATTGTTGCAATAGCATAGACTTCCTGAATCGACCCCTCCCCCCCTCAAAGAAAAAAAAAGTATATACATATAAAAAAGAATAACAGACTCCAAAGAAAAAAAGGGTATATAAAAAAATTATAAACGTAAAGATTTATACAACTAAAGAGAAAACAAAACAAAGACAAAGAAACAGAAAATCAACAAAAACAGAGAAAACTTCTCAAATAAAAACAAAATAAACAAAAAAGTATGAACATATACAAAAAAAAAAAAAACTCTTAAAGATATATACAAGTTAAGAAAAAAACTAAAAAAAAAAGTATATTTAAAAATTATAAACGTAAAGATTTATACAACTTGATAGAAAACAAAGACAAAGAAACAGAAAATCAACAAAAACAGAGAACTCAAATAAAAACAAAAAGAATAAACAAAAAGTTAAACATATACAAAAAAAAATAATAACAAACTCTTAAAGATATGTACAAGTAAAAAAAAAAACTCAAACAAAAACAAAGAAACTATAAAAAAATAATAACAAATAAAAACAAAAAAAATCTTAGATATATACAACTACAAAAAAACGTAAAACGAAAGAAACAAAATAAACAAAAAGAGAGAAAACGGCACACAGGAAAGAAAGACAAATATTGGCTCGCGATATCCCCGACATCCAACTCGTCCTCGGGGGCAATAAAGTGCTGTGTGAAATTAAGTTCCATTACGACTACTATCTGCCAAGGGACTGGAGAGGTGGAGGGGAAGCACGATTGAGGGCGGAAAGAATTTGTTTTTTGTTTTTTTTTTGTTTTTAGGCTATTTTTTTTGGATTTTTTTTTGGGGGGGGAATTTTTTTTTTCTTAATTTTTTTTTTCGTTTTGTTGTTGTTATTTTAATTTTTTTTCTGATTCTTTCGTTTGTGCTATTTCTATCTTCTATAAGGGTTGTTTTCATTTTCTTGCATTTTCTTTTCTTTTTTTACGGTTCTGTTTCATTTTGTCAAAAATAATGGGAATCGACAAGAAACTTCGATGAGAGAGAGAGAGAAAGAGAGAGATAGAGAGGAAGAGGAGCGAAATAACTGAATAAGAGTGAAAGGAAGAAGAATGAAGAGGAAAAGGAATAATCATCCTTAAAGAACGAGATGAAGGAAAGAGAAGAATTCGGTGCTTAAGAAGGAGAAATAAAACAGGAGAGGAATTGCTCCCAAAGAGGAACGAAGGGAGAACAGAGAAACAACAATAATTATCACACGTAAACCTCACTTAATTAGATGTTATTAAAGGTGTCAGTTATTTTTTCCGGTGTCTGGAATAAGGATAATTAATTAGTTTGGGGAATTTGTTAAGGATAAATTCAATAATCTATTTTATAAATGGAGCGGCCCCGCACACGCAAAAATGACAGTAATAAAAGTTAACTGCCAGGATTTGCCTCCGTTCAACAAGAGGCATTTTTTAACAAAGGCTTAATCAAACAGGGAAACGCAGGGAGGAGATGAAGAGAGAGAGAGAGAAAGAAGAAAAAAAGGCTTGGCGAAACACGAGGTGGAAAGGGAGAGGAAGATGAACGAAGGAGGAAGAGGAAATCGGCGGGGAAGGAGACGTAAGAAGGAGACGACGAGCAGGCCCCCGAAGAGAGCGAGGAAGCACACGCCGCCATATAAGGTAAGCCGACCTCCTCCTCTTCCTCGAGATTCCGCGGATTCTTCGCAAACTCGCGCCCCGACAGCGCCGCCCCTTGTCAGGCCCCTGTGATGTATGGATATGAAAATAATTAGACGCTGAAGGTGATGCTCGGTGCGGGAGGTACGTACGCACACACGCACACAGCGGCGCGGATAATGGTGACTTGTTAGCACCGCCACGACGTCCCGCGGTGAGGCTGTGGCGGTATCTGGCACCCGATCTCCCCCGTGCCCATAAATGTACATTACACGGGGCGATCTCGGACCTCGGGCCGCTGCAGAGGGGGCTGACGGGGGACATGTTGACGTGGGCAATCAGACGGTGATGAAGTGAGGTTTGACGTGCGCTATCCCTCCCTCAGGGGTAGGGGGGGGGGGGTGTTCGGCTTGTAAACATGCGTCTCAGTGACACTTTGAGGGATTTTGATACCTAGTCGGCGGGGACCACTCACGTGGGGACCTTTTCGTACTCGGTCCCGAACTTGGAAACACTTTGATATACTACTATTGTGGTAGTTTCTCTCTCTCTCTTCTTTTCTCTCATTCTCGATTCTCTCATTCTGCATTCTCTCTCTCTCTCATTCTCGCATTCTCGCATTCTCTCTCTCTCTCTCTCTCTCTCTCTCTCTCTCTCTCTCTCTCTCTCTCTCTCTCTCTCTCTCTCTCTCTCTCTCTCTCTCTCTCTCTCTCTCTCTCTCGCTCTCTCCTCTCTCCTCTCTCCTCCTCCTCCTCTCTCTCCTCTCTCCCTCTCCCTCCTCTCCTCTCTTCCTCTCTCCTCCTCCTCTCTCCTCTCCTCTCTCTCCTTCTCTCCTCTCTCCTCTCTCTCTCTCTCCTCTCTCCTCTCTCTCTCCCTCTCCTCTTCCCTCTCCTCTCCCTCTCCCTCTCCCTCTCCCTCTCTCCCTCTCCTCTCCCTTCTCCCTCTCTCTCTCTCTCTTCTCTCTCTCTCTCACTTCTTCTCTATCACGCTTTTTATTGTCTCTCCATCGAGGCATGGGAGACCGCGGAAGTAGGCGTGTTCCTCGTCTATACCCACCCGTAATTAAGGGCACTTCTCCTCCCTTCGCTAGATCGCGGGCTCGATAACCATCATCGCGGCCCTTAATTCACCCTTCGACATCCTCACCCTCCTACCCCCTCACCCTCCGACCCCTCACCCTCCAACCCCCTCACTCTCCCTCACCCTTCGCCCCCTCCCCTCTCACCCTCGACCCCCCTCCTCACCTCCCCGACCCCTCCCTCACCCTCCGACCCCCCCTCCTCACCCTCCAACCCCCCCTCACCCGCTCACCCTCCAACCCCCCCTCACCCTCCAACCCCCCCTCAACCTCACCCTCCAACCCCCCCTCACCCTCCACCCCACCCTCACCCTCAACCCCCCTCACCCTCACCCTCCAACCCCCCCTCACCCTCACCCTCCAAACCCCCCTCACCCTCACCCTCCAACCCTCTCACCCTCTGCCCCCCACCCCCTTCACCTCCAACCCCCTCACCCTCCCTCACCCTCCAACCCTCTCACCCTCTGCCCCCCCACCCCCCTATCACCCTCCTCCCCCCTCACCCTCCCTCACCCTCCAACCCTCTCACCCTCCAACCCCCTCACTACCTCTCACCTCCAACCCTCCTAACCCCCCCTCTCACCCTCTCACCCTCCACCCCCCCCCCCCTCACCCTCGAGTCCTGTGATGTCTGGCCCCGTCTGTGATCTTCTCGCGGGGATCAAAAGCCTCTCGGGGGTAATTTCTCGCTAAAATTTTGGCGTCCGTCAAAGGGGGCACAACATCGCATGCATAATCCGCCGGCCAGCCTCGCGAGGTGGGGGGGGGGGGGGGAACTTGGCGAGCGCGCAACTTTTGGGGGAATATTTGGTCGTCGCGACGGCCTCTCTCGAGATTGCGGGAGGGAGGAGGGGGAGAAGGGAGGAGAGAGAGAGAGGGGGGGAGAGGAGGGTGGGATAGAGGGAAAGAGAGAGAGGGGAGAGAGAGAGGGGGGGGAGGAGGGATGGAGGGGGAGGAAAGAGAAAGAGGGGGAGAGAAGAGAAAGAGGGAGGGATGGAGGGAAAGAGAGAGAGAGTGAAAGTTCCGTCGCGCAAAGAGTGATGGAGGAAAGAGAGAGAGAGGAGGGAAGAGAGAGAGAAAGAAAGTAGACAGACAGAGAAAGAGAGAGAGAGAGAGAGAAAGGAAGATAGACAGACAGAAAAAGAGAGAGCGACAGAGAGAGAAAGGAAGATAGACAGAGAAAGAGAGAGAGAGAGAGAGAGCGAGGAAAGATGATAGATGAAGAGGGAGTCGTGTCCGCTGCGTCGGTGGCTCGAGCCTTTCTTGGTTGTGGGAATTCTTTGGCTTTTATTTGTGTTATCGAAGTTGGCTCTTTGTGTGTTTGTATCGCGTTTTCTTACTTTTTTCTCTATATTTTTTTTCTGTTTCTCTTTTCTCTCTCTCTCTTTCGTTCTTTCTTTCCTCTCTCTCGCTGTATTTCTCTCTTTCTCTCTCCTTTCTCCTCCTCCCTCTCTCTCCCTCTCTTCCTACCTCCCTCTCCCCCTCTTTCCCCTCCCTCACTTTCCTTCTCCCCCCTCCTTAAAGGAACCAACCCCTTCTTCCCCCAACCCCCTACCAATCCCCCTCCCTTTCCCTAACCCACCCTACCAATCCCCCTCTCCCCATCCCTCCCTCCAATCTCTTCCCCTTTCCTTCCCTCCAATCCCTTCCGCCTTCCTTCCCTCCCAACCTCTGCCCTTTCCTTCCTCCCCCCCCTCCCCTTTTTCCAAATCTCACCTGATATTTACCGGGCTCGTCCAATCAGCAGTCACGGGGGGCCACGGAACCAGTGGTGACCTCTGCAGCAAGTCGCATGAATACTGTACGCTTTCTTAGGTTGGGGGAGGGGGGGGGGTTCTGCGTTCATTCGCTCGGGCCGCGGCGACGGTTTGAGGAGATTTTGAATCGGTTGTGTTTTGGGGGGGATTTTGGTTGTTTATTTGTTTAATTAATTTGTTTCAGTTATTTGTTTTTGTTTGGTTGGTTGTTTTTTGAAAGGAAGGGGAAGGTAAGAGGGGAAGGAGGGAGGTAGAGGGAGAGGGAAGAAGGGAAGAGAGGAGGGAGAGGGAGGGGAAGAAGGGAAGGAGGAGGAGAGGGGAGAGGGAGAAGGGAAGGGAGGGGAGAGGGGTGGGGAAGTGGAAGAGGGTAAGAGAGGGCAAGGGAAGAAAAGGGAGGAGAAGAGAACGGCAAAAAGAAGAAGAGAGGAGAAGGAGAAGAGGAAAAAGAGAGAGGACAGGGAAGAGAAATAGAAGACCGACCTATCTATCTTACACACCTATCTATCTATCAACCCACCCATCTACCTCTCGCACCTGGGAAGGAGGGAATGGAAGAGGGAGAGGGGAAGGGGAAGAGGGAATAAGAGAGGGCAAGGGGGAAAAGGAGGAAGAGAATAAGAAGAGAACGGCAAAGGAAGAAGAGAGAAGGGAAGAGAAAAAAGAGGGAAAGACAGGGAAGGGAAAAGTAGAAGACCCACCTATCCATCTCACACACCTATCTATCTATCTAACCCACCCCCATCTACCTCTCGCACCTCTCTCCCCCAACCCCCCAACCCCCAACCCCCACGCGCACACACCAATCACTCGAACAATAACCCCCAATCTGCATCCACTTTCCTCATCTGACCTTTCCACGTGATCGAGTCTCCCACTGTTTGTCCATGATGAATTCCTCGACTTTGTTTGCCAAATGAAAACATAATGGGGCTGCTTCGAGGACCTTCTGATTAGCGGGAGTAATTAGCCTTCGGAATACCACTGGCTGGTATGAGGAAGTGGGGTTGTGTGTGTCTTGTTGTTGTTTTGTTGTTTTTATTTTTTTTTTCTTAAGCGGCGAGACAAAGGCGAGATAGAAGTAGGTGGGTAAATTAATAGGTAAGAGATATGTATGTATGTATATATATATATATATATATATATATATATATATATATATATTATATATAATATATATATATATTATATATGAAAGTATGTATGCATGAGAGAGAGAGAGAGAGAGAATGATAGATAGAAAAAGAGAGAGATAGAGGAGAGGATAACGAAAAAGAAGAAGAAAGAAAAACGAAAGTAAAAGATGACAAGAAAAAAAACACAAACAAAACATTCTGCACAATTCCATAAATAAAAAAAAAAAAAAATCACCTAGCGAAATTAAAACACAGCGCCTAAAATAATCATTTTTAATCCCATATCATTTCACGGATTCATAGGCGACCGCCAGAGAGAACCGCCACGTGGGGTAAATAATTCCAATGATCAAATATTGCAAGCTATACATATACAAAAAGATAGATAGAATAAAAGATAGATAGGTAAGTAGAATGGAATGAAATATATAGGATAGATATAATAAAGTAGAATGAAATATAGATAGTAAAGATAAAAATAAAATAGAAGAAAAATAGATAAATAAATAAACTAAAAATAAATAAATAGAATAAAAATGAAAATAAGTAAAAATGGATAAATAAATGAATTAAAATAAAAGATACATAGCAATAAATAGAATAAAAGATAAAAGGTATATATAAAATGGCAATTATCACACGGTCCCTCCTTGCAACACGCAACGTTTGCAATGATGCAACAAACGTTTCCCGGGAACGTTTAATATCCAGCATTCTCTCTAC
Source organism: Penaeus vannamei (assembly GCF_003789085.1). Taxonomy (NCBI): domain Eukaryota; kingdom Metazoa; phylum Arthropoda; class Malacostraca; order Decapoda; family Penaeidae; genus Penaeus; species Penaeus vannamei. Next base: position 430,290 of record NW_020869878.1, read on the forward strand.
AACACCCGGAACAACCTAATCCGAAACGAATTAATTTTGATTACAGATCATCACGTTCGTCGCATTAAAACAAAAACAAAAAACGTCGCATTAAAAAAAAACTTACAATAAAAAAAGTCGAATTAAAAAAAAAAGTCGCATTAAAAAGACTTACAATTAAAAAAAAAAGTCGAATTAAAAAAAAAAATGACTTACAATTAAAAAAAAAAGTCGAATTAAAAAAAGAAAAAGGATATGCAATTGATTATTAGGTCTCTGCAATTGATTATCAGGTCTCGTGGCAGGTTCCCGCCGGTCGCTGAATGTTAAGGATTAATTCACCAACTTTGGCCGTTCTGATTGGTGTCCGCTCGTTGGCGTGGGTTTCGGGGTTTGAAATTCGGATTTTTTTGGGGGGTGGTATTCAGAGAGGGGGGGGTTGGAGAGAGGGGGAAGGAGGGAGGGAAACAGACAGAGACACAGACAGACAGACAGAGGGGGGAGGGGAGATTGGGAAGAGGAAGGAAAAAAGACAGACATTTTTTTTCAACTGACTTTTGTCCATAATCATATTTTATTTTACATTCCTTACGACAAGCATAAATAAAAAAGAAATAAAACAGCCCGTGTTTCTGCGGTTCAGTCGTCCAAAAATGGAGTGGCTGCGGATCACCTCATCCATGCAGCAAGAAAGTTGATTTGTTAAGAAATAGTTTTAAATCGTGTTCTTAGTCGTTCATTGTTCGGGGATGAATCATGTTAGCATTTGCGAGTCGGGTTTGGAATCAAGTTGTTTGTTTTCTTTCTCTCTCTCTTTCTTTTTTATCTCTTCTGTCTCTCTCTCTCTCTCTCTCTCTCTCTCTCTCTCTCTCTCTCTCTCTCTCTCTCTCTCTCTCTCTCTCTCTCTCTCTCTCTCTCTCTCTCTCTCTCTCTCTTCTCTCTCTCTCTCTCTCTCTCTCTCTCTCTCTCTCTCTCTCTCTCTCTCTCTCTCTCTCTCTCTCTCTCTCTCTCTCTCTTCTCTCTCTCTCTCTCTCTCTCTCTCTTCTCTCTCTCTTCTCTCTCTCTCTCTCTCTCTCTCCCCTCTCCCTCTCTCCTCCTCCTCTCTCTCTTTCCTCCTCTCTCTCTTTCTCCCTCTCTCTCTCTTTCCCTCCTCTCTCTCTTTCCCTCCTCTCTCTCTTTCCCTCCTCTCTCTCTTCTCCTCTCTCTCTCTCTCTTTCCTCCTCTCTCTCTCTCCTCTCCTCCCCTCCCTTCCCTCTCTCTCTCCTCTCTCCTCTCTATTTATTTTTCTTAAATCGAAAGACCGCATAGTTTTCTCGACTGTCACAAGGAGAAACTGAAAAATGATCCGCATATTAATTATCAAAATATATTCTCCCCAATCATGATTCACGTTCAAGTCGGTTTATCGTGACGTGAACCAGCTGTTCCGCCCGGCTGGTCCTTCTTTCATCACCCTCTTCCCCTCTTCTCCTCTTTCTCTCCCCTCTCTGCTCTTCTCCCCTTTCTCTCCCCTTTGGTCTTTAGCCCCTTTTTTTCATTTTTCTCTCTCCACCTTCCCTATCCACCCTATCCATCCCATCCCTTCCATACTGACAAAGACATCATTCTTTCATCCGTCATCCACTTTCCCCTCCCTTACTCCTTCATCCCTCCCCTCTCCCATCCTCTCCTCCATCCTTCCCCTTCCCTCCCTTCCATCCCCTCCTCCTCCCCCCTGCCTCCCTCTCCCTCATCCTCCTTCCATCCTATCCCTCTCTCCCCTTCCCCCTCCTTCCATCGCTATCTCCATCCTACCCTTCCCTTCCCCCTCCCTCCCCTTCCTCCCTCCTACCCCTCTCTCCCCTCACCCCTTCCCCTTCCCCCCATCCCTCCCCTCTCCCCCTCCTTTCATCCCCTTCCCCCCTCTCTCCCTCCCTCCCCCTCCCCTCCTTCCAACCCCCTTTCCCCCTCCTTCCATCCTACCCCTCTCTCCCATCCCTCTCCTTCTCCTTCCCCCCTCCAACCCTCCCCCTCCCCTCTCCCCCTCCCCCCTTCCATCCCCCTCTCCCTCCCCCCTCCATCCATCCCCCTCGCGACGAACGTCTAGTCGTCGCTCCGTGGGATGAACCTCCGCGATTCATAACAATTCATAATTCATTGCGGAGTTTGTCACGCTGTCCGTCACGCTGAGGGCCTTAGGAGGGCCGTTAGCCGAGGGAGGGAGGGTGTAGGGGAGGAGAGGAGGAGGGTGTAGGGGGAAGGATGGGGGGTGTAGGGGGTGGGTGGATGGGGGAGAGGGGGGGGGAGGATGGGGAGAGAGGGTGTAGGGGGAGGGTGAGAAAGATGTGGGAGGGAGAGTGTAGGGGGGAGGGTGAGAAGATGTGGGGAGGGAGAGAGAGGAGGGAAATGGTAATAAGGGGAGGAAGAACGAGGAATGAGGGAAATGAGATAGAGGTGAGGGAGGAAGGGAGATAAGAAGGTAAAGAAAGGAGAGAGAGAGAGAGCGAGAGAGAGGGGGGGAAAGAGAAAGAAAAGTAAGAAAGAGGAAAAGAAAAGAGGAAAGAGCAATAGACGGAGAGAATCATAAAAAAGAAGAAAGACGGAGGAGGAAAGAAGCCATAAATAAAAGACAGACAGGAGAGAAGGAGAGGAAAGGAATCAGGCTAACGAAGAAAGGTGAAGAAGCGAGAGCGATAAGAAGAGGCATGAGGGGAGGAGGAGGAAGAGAGAATGCTGGAGAAGAATAGAGGAGATGCTATTGGTGGAGAGAGGAAGGGAGGAGGAGGAAGGAGGGAGGAGGAAGAGAGGAGGAGGGAGGAAGGAAGGAAGGAAGGGAGGAGGAGGAGGGGGAGGAGGAAGAGATGAAGGAAGAAGGGAGGAGGAAGGTCAAGGCAGAGAGCGCGGAAGGAAGGGAGACTGGGAGATTACGGCTGTCCTGCCTATCGGCCGAGGGAGGGGAAGGGGGAAGGAGACGAGTCCGGGCACAGGGAGGTCAGGAGGGTAAAATTGGGGTCAGAAGGAGGGGTCAGAGAGGTTAAGAAGTCCCCCCTACCTCCACGCCCCCTCCACCCCACCACATCCACACCCCGAGGTTCAGAGAGGTTAAGAGTTTCCCCCTACCCCCCCTTACCTCCACCAACACCCCCTCCCTCCACCACCACCCCCATCTACCACCCCTCCACCCCGCCACAATCCACCACCCCCGAGGCTTAAGAGGTTGCCATGACAACGACCTGCCTGCCCGCGTCTTAATCTGCATTGGCTTGAGTTTGACAGGTTAACCGTGTGGATTCAAGGATTTTCTCCCCCCCTCCCCCACTCACCCCACCCCCACCCTCCCTAAATTGCTCTCTCTCGGAAAATTCTCACCCCCCTCCCCCCTACACATATATTACCCTAGCTGTCTCGCAGAAAATTCTCACCCCCCCTCCCCACCCGTCCTTTCCCCACACATAATCCTTGTTCTGTCAGAAAAAAATATGCAACATGAGCTGTGGGGATTTATGTGTGGGATTATTTATGTTGGGGAGTTGTTGATCTTCCAAAAAAAAAAAGAAAAGAAAAAAAAAAAAAAAAAAAAATGAAAGAAAAAGAAAAAAAAACAAACGGATAAAAAAAAAAAAAAAAAAAGAAAAAAAAAACAGAAAAAGAAAAAGAGAAAGAAAAAAAAAATGAAAAAGAAAGAAAAAAGGAAAAGAAAAAAATAAAGAATAAAAAGAAAAGAAAAAAACAGGAAAAGGAAAAAGAAAAGAAAAAAAAAAAAAAAGGAAAAAAAAAAGAAAAGAAAAAAAAAAAAAACAGGAAGAAGAAAAAAGAGAAAGAAAGAAAAAAAAACACAGGAAAAACAAATGCAAAATAGACTGCGAAATGAAATCAGGCCAAACAGCATTTCACATAAACTCGCGATTTCCAAAAACTTGCGAATTCTTGACATATTATTCCAGGCTGATGAAAACTTCCACTTTTATTTATTTATTTATTTTTTTTTGTGTTTGAAAAAAAAAAAATCCTGCAAATTCAACGAAAATTAATCTGTTTACTCGTTCTTACTCGCTTTTGTTAATGATCATTTTCCTTTTTTTTTTTTTTTTTTTTACTGAATTTTAACGCTCCATAATTCTTTCAGATGCTCGATTTTCTTTTTTTTCTTTTCTTTTCTTTTCTTTTCTTTTCTTTTTTTTTTTTCTTTTCTTTTCTAAGTCTAAATCCTTCCCAGATATCCGTGAAATCAAAGGCACTTGTAATATATATATATATATATATTATATATATATATATATATATATATATATATATATATAATATATATATTATATATATATAAGATTGGATGGGGGTATTTGGGGGGGAGAGGGAAAGGGGGGGTATGAATGGGGGGGGAAGTGTGTAAAAAATAGGGTAGAAGGAGGGTAGGGAAGGAAGGGGTGTGGGTATATGTAAAAAGGGGAGGGAGAGGAGAGGAGAGGAGACAGACACAGGTGAAGAGAGAGAGAGAGAGAGAGGACGAAGACGAAGAAGAAAAACAGAAAGAGAAAGTGAAAAAAGAGGACAGAGAAATAAACCATCAACAACAAAAAAACTTAAAAAGTCCCCCCCCAAAAAGCCAAGTCCCCACCCCCCCCCTCCACCTCCAACCCTCCCCTCCACCCCACCCCACCCTGCCCCTCCCCCCCAACGAAGCGCGAGAGAGAGGGCCGCATAGAGGAGTAGCAGGTGTTCGGCCCGTCCCACCGCCTTCATAATGGCCCGGACTAACTACTATGGGCACTCCATCACGGTCGGTGCCCCCAGTGACGCCACACCGGCACTGGCCCCCGTGATGGATCCGCTCTCACCCCGCCCCCGCCGTGGCACATCTCGGTCTCCTTTTTTTGTGTGGTGTTGTGTGGTGTTGGATTGTGGTTGGTTGTTGGGGTTTGTTTTTGGTGGTGTGTTGTGTTTTGGTTGTGGTGTATGTTGTTGTGGTTTTGGTTTGGTGGTGTTGTTTGTGGTTGTGGTGGTGTGTTGTGGTTGTGGTGTGGTTGGTTTTGTTGGTTTGTTGGGATTTGTGATTGTTGTGGTTGTGGTTGGTGGTGGTGTTGTGGTTGTGCGTTTGGTGGTCTAGTTTGTGGTTTTGGTGTTGGGATTGTGATTGTTGGTGCTGGTTGTGGTGTGTGATTGTGGTTGTTGTTGTGGTGTTGGGATTTGTGATTGTTGGTGTGGTTGTGGTGTTGTGATTGTGGTTGTGGTGTTTTGATTGTGGTGGTTGTTGGTGGTGTTGTGGTTGTTGGTTGGTGGAGGTGTGTGGCTGTGTGGTGTGGTGTTGCGTTGTGGTTGTGGTCTTGTGGTGGTGTTGGTGGTGTGGTGTATTGTGGTTGTTGGTGATGGTAAAATGGTAGTTTAGTAGCGTTGGTATAGTGGTCAAGTAGTAGCTGTTGTATCTATAGTATCGTAGTAGTAGTAGTAGTCAGTAGTAGTATAAGTAGCCAGAGTAGTAGTAGTAGCAGTAGTAATATAGTCTAGTAGATTAGTAAATAGTAAGTAGTAACAGTATAGTAGTAGTAGTAGTATTAGTAGTAGTAGTAATAGTAGTAGTAGCAAATAGTTAGTAGTCGTAGTAGTAGTAATAGTATTAGTAGTTTTGTTTTCATCCTTTTACTAGTGTTAATAATTGATGTCGAAGTCGATTTTGTCGTTACCCATTTTTACTGCTGCTATTATCTGGCGTTGATGCGATTAATTCCTCTTTTTTTCTCTATTCCCTCGTTTGCTTTTGTTATTGCCCCCTCCCCCTCACCCCCAACCCCACACCCCTTACCCCTTGTTTCTCTTTTTTTTTCCCCCTGTCGCTTTTGCCGGGCGATGTTTTTTTGGCTCACCCTGTCGCTCTTGCCGGGGGATATGCTTTCGGCTCACCCTGTCCCCGTTTGATGTCATTTACCTTTTTGTTTTTGGCATTTGTTGTGGTCCTTTCAGAGTGCCAGAGCCGATAGTGTCATGGCTATTTGTGCTGTCCGTGCTGCTGGCGACAGAGTCAACAATGCAACCCTTTTTTTTTTCCTATTATTTAACTGCTATTATTAATGGTCCCGGGAAAGAGGATTTGCGCCGGAGCTTTCAAATAATAAATAGGTGTATTGGTGTCATCAATTATGTTGTATTTGCGCAGTGGGGAATATTCATGGAGTTTGTTCTGTTTCGGGTGTCGACGAAGAGGTGGTGTGTCTGCGGATGGTGCAGGAGGAACGCTGCGGAGGGATGAGGAGAAGTCTGTGTGGAAGGGCTTAGGCATACGTACAGACAAGCACCACACACATATACAACATAGACACAGACACAGGACACAACACGCACACGCATACGCTTGCATCACGCCACGCACGCGCGCANAATCGAGTTGCCACCAGCACCACACCGCACAGTCTGGATAATGTGTTGCACACCCACGACCACAAACCGAGCTCACACGTGGCACAATAGTAAGGAAAAAATGATAATAGTAAGGGAAAAGTAATATAATTTGAAGATTATGTATGAATTCTAGATTAAATATATTATTAGTATAATGTGTGTGACAACTATACAGAGTAGTACATATAAGCACACGAAAAAAACATAAGTGCTCGCAATATACGAGATGAGACCGCCACTCGCCATACCGAGGCCATCAATCTATGACTCCTTCCATCGATGTTGCAGCAGCCCACCCTCTACTTCCTCTCCGAGGCTACGCACTCGTACCCAGAGGAGTTTGATATGGGAGAGCAGGCATCAAGCCTTTAGTGGGTCGCGAAGTAAAGTACTGGAGGAGAGAGAGAGAGGGCCCAAGCTAGTACCTGTGTATAGGAGGCGGAATGGCGACAGTAAGCAAGTCGATGACTGACTGAATATAGTTAACGAAACCGATGTTTCGCAGGGGGAGAGGAGGGGAAGGAGAGGGAAGACGGGGTAGAGGATGAGGGGACGGAGCGGAGGCAGAAGGGGGAAGGGGATGGAGGGAGAGAGGTCAGGGAGGTAAGTGCAGTGATGAGACAGAGAGAGAGAGAGGATTCAGGAGAGAGATGTAGTGATAGGATAGGATAATAGAAATAGTGATAGACAGATAGAGAAGATAGATAGATAGATTGAGAAAGAAGTGTAGAGATACATACACAGATTATAGATATAGATAAATAGAGAGAGATAGAGAGAAAGGAAGAAAGAGAAAGTAGAGGGGGAGGAGGAGGGGGAGAGCACGTGCGCGTACCCAGACGAAACGATTCGGAGGAAATTGCCTCAAAAAGCGGAGGAAAATCGCAACGAGTTCAACAAATAATGGCGCGAAAGCGTGGAAGCTAAAAGCAGGAAATGTAACAAAAAAGACAAAATAAAGACAAGGAAAAAACAGTCAAGAAAAATCTGCCGAAACTACGGTCTAAAAACACCGACGGATCGCTCAAAAGTACGGTCTGTAGTCATGGCCATGCAAACACTAGAAAAATCTAAAAAATCTCTCTCTCTCTCTCTCTCTCTCTCTCTCTGTCCTCACTCTCTCTCTCGCTCTCTCTCTCTCTCTCTCTCTCTCTCTCTCTCTCTCTCTTGTCTCTCCTCTTCTCTTCTTCTCTCTCTGTGTATTTTCTCACATTTTTCATATTCTACCAAATTAATCAAAATTGCAAAAGAAAAAACTAGGTCGCATTTCTTCACAGCCTATCTTCTATAACAGTAATAATGATAACATTAATGATAATCATAATAAACAATAGTAATAGCGACAATAACAAAAATGACAAGATCAAAATTTATCATTATCAATATGATTACCATTATCATCAAAGTATAATAATCATCATTATCATTATAAATATCACGATCATCAAAATCATATCTACTATAAGCACTGTTATAACAGCAGCAACAACAATACCATCAACAATCATTAAAACAAACATACAAAAGCAACATTCCTTCCACCAACAACAAAACAAAACACAACAAACAAAAAAATAACCCTCTCTCCCTCCACCTAAACACGACACCACCACCAACAACAGCAAACAACAATACAACACAATAACAACAATAACAACAATAACGACAAAACAACAAACAATAAACACACAACAGCAAAACCGACCCAGCGCCTTACAAACACAAGCAAAAATGGCCCTTGCGAGATGCCTTCAGAGAGCTCCCCGCCAACGCTCTCGACGAAGACGCGAAAGCAACGCACGCAAGATTAGGGCTTGGAGGCGATCCAGAGCAAAATCGTCTTGCTAATTTTGGTAAAAAAAGAGAAAGGAAGGAAAGTGGAGGCGAGAGGAGGGGAGGAACAGGAAGGGAAGGGAAGGGAAGGGAAGGAAGGAGAATAAGGAGAGGAGAGGAGAGGAGAGAGAAGAGAAGAGAAGAGAAGAAGCGAAGAGAGAGCAAGAAGAGAAGAGAAGAGAAGAGATTTGAAGAGAAGAGAAGAAAAGAGAAGAAAAAGAGAAGAAAAGGAAGAAAAAGAAAAGAAATGAGAAAAATAGAAAGAAGAAATAGCAAGATGCAGCAAGAGCAAAGTAAAACTGTAATCGAATTATGGATGGCAACTGAATGGAAATAAATGAATGGACGAAGAGTAAATGAATAATTACAACAACAACCATAAACACTTGCTCATCACTCGTAAATGTAGGCCTACTGAATACCTAAGCCTACAGATACAGATACATTTAGATGCAGAAAAAATAATACTAACTGAAAGGACAAAGAATCGAGTAAATGATAAAAACAGCAAAAAAAAAAAGAAAAGGAAGAAGAACAACAACAACAGCACGGAGAAGAGAAGGAGAAAGAACAAGAAAAACAAGAAATAAAGGTGTGTTGCGACATTCAGAAATAAGCGATTCACGGCGGTAATTTTGTTTTAAGGTCATTTAATTGTGACAGCATTGGTGATGATGATGATGATGATAGATTGAATGACAACAATAATAACAATAACAATAATAATAAAATTAAAAAAAAATAATAATAATAAAAAATTCAAATTCATCCCAAACAAGAAAAAATTTAAAAAATAAACACGAAACGAACAACAAAACAAACACAAAAAATCCAATCAAACCTCCCCCCCAAAAAAAAAAAAAAAAAAAAAATCCCAAAACACCCCCAACAAAACACACAACCAACAAGATCCCAAACAAGGACAGCCGCGCCCCCCCCCCCAAGACAAGCACACTGCAACTCGTCCGGGCAGAGGACAGATCAACAGGCGACGGTGCGTCCCCTTGTCCTTGCGCGAAGGCCGTTGCAAACCAGACATTGCAGAAAGTTGCAAATGACATTGTTCTGCAGGAATCTTCTTCTGATAACGATGATGGCAATTGCAATGATGGTTAACGACCGTAATCGATAGTCATAATGACAACTCAAACACAATAAAAACAATAATTTGAACAGCGGAAACAATAATAATCAATAATAACAATAATAAGATAAAAAATAAACAATAACAATAATAATAAATAACTCCAAAATAAACAAACAATAATAATAATAATAATAATAATAATAATAACAATAACTATGGTAACAACCACAAATTTTTCAGCACAAGTTCACACACACATTCCGTTTTCTTCGATGTTCAGACCTTGTTCACCCAGCCTCAAGTCGGCTGCATTTGTCCGTTCAAAATCACACGAGTGAACATTGCAAGTGAACAATAATTAACAGTACCAATGCCCTTGTGGGTGAACATTAACTGCACAACACCACAGATTTCGCAGGTGTGCACAGCCAATGAACACCGTGGCAAGCTTGCAAATCAAGTCCTCTGAAAGTCGACGCCATAAATGAACATAACGAGAACGTTCAATATCTCACCAAGGAACGCCACACGTGAACATCGCATTAACAGCACTAAATCCCTTACAAATAAATGTCAAGAGTGAATGTTCAATCTCTCGCAATTGAACAAGCAATTATCCACACATGTCCGCTAAATCAGCTATGAATGAACGCCAAAAATATGAACAAATTGAACACTTAACCCCTCCCCCCATTGACAAATAAAGAACAAATGAACACTAAATAATAACTAAATCAGATACGACTGAACACCATAAAAATAGGACAACGGAAACCTCAAATCTCCATCATCACACCAAAAATGAACAAGTGAACATTGAGGATGCTGAACAAGGCGCCTCCTCTGAACTGCCACCACTGCATCGTAAAAAAATGATCTAATGTCCATCACTTTATCTTAATTCTTCGTGTATCATTTGATGGTGATGATGGTGGTGGAGGGGGAGGGGGAGGGGGAGGGAGGGGAGGATGAGGGAAAGAGGAAGGGGAGGATAAAGGGAGGATGAGGGGAGGGAGGATAAGGGAGAGTAGGAGGATGAGGGAAAGGAGAAGGGGAAGGGATAGGTAGACGAGGAGAGGGAGGAGAGGGAGAGAGGAGAGGAGAGAGGAGAGAGAGAGAGGAGAGAGAGGGAGAGAGAGAGAGAGAGAGAGAGAGAGAGAGAGAGAGAGAGAGAGAGAGAGAGAGAGAGAGAGAGAGAGAGAGAGAGAGAGAGAGAGAGAGAGAGAGAGAGAGAGAGAGAGAGAGAGAGAGAGAG
>NW_020869878.1:449932-454932 GCF_003789085.1 Penaeus vannamei
AGAATGACAACGCCATTAAAACAAGGAGAAAAAGCAGCTAAACACAACCAGAGAAACTGAAAAAAAAAAGAGACAAAGGAGCCAACAAAACAAGAAGCCGAAACAAAAGTTCAAAGTGCAAAAACAAAGGACAACAAAGACGAGGACAGAGACGCAAAGCTGCAAACAAATAAAAAAGACAAAAAAAAATCAAAGACAACAAGTCGGAAACACAAAGGACAACAAACGAAACAAAGAAACAAAGTTCAAACAATAAGAGAAGGAAGTCAAGGAGACAAGTCGAAAGCAAACACAAAGAAGGACGAACAACAAAAACGACGACCCAATCGCTCACCTTCCGCGCCCGAGGAGGGGGGAGGGGGAGGGAGAAGAGGAGTAGAGGTGAGGAGGAAGGGGAGCGGAGGGAACGGCAGCGAGGAAGGGAGAGGAGGAGGGGATAAGTAGGAAGGTGAAAAGTGAGTGAGTAGTAGTAGTAGGAGATGAGGAAGGAGCGGAGGAAGAACCAAGGAAGGTATGGAGAGGAGGAGAGGAGGAGGAGAAGGAGGAGGCAGGGAAGGGGGGGGTAAAGTGAAAAGAGAAAGGAAGAGTAGGGGGAGTAGGAGAAGATGAAGAGCCGAAGAGCATGGGGGGATGGGAGTCGCCGACCCAACCCGACCGCCGACGGACCTCCCCCACCTTGCAGAGGTACGCGAGAACGACTTTAATTACCTCAAGTGACGACAGGTTACTGCTCTGTTTCGTACGGGACGGACGCACGTATCGAGGTATTACGAAAAGCTGTCGACGCTGCTATAAATACGACTAAACAAGAGGCTTTTCTCCGCTTCACTGGGCGTGCTGATGCGAGGGGCGTCGGCGGGGGCCCGAGCACGGGCCCGGTGGGTGGAGGGTGGGGGTGAGGGGGGAGATTAGCGCCCCGGGAGAGTATGAGAGGGGGGAAGGGTGAGGGGAGGGAGGGGAGGGAGCGAGGAGGAGGGTGATGGGCCCAAAGCACGTAAGGGGGGAAGATTAAGCAGATAAAAGCAAGATACATACATACATAAATGCTTATATACATAGCCGACGCTCTATCAGGCATCATCTTTATCATTCATAACATATGTTATCATTATCATAACAATAACCAAATAACACGATTGACAATAATTACAATATCAACAATATAATAATAATAATAATAATAATGATAATAATAACAATAATAATATGATAAAACAATAACACAAATAATAATTATAACAACAACACGCATATTTAAAAATAATTAATAATAATAATAAAATAATAATAATATAATAATAATAATAATAAGTAATAATAAAATAACAGCAACAATAGTAATAAAAACAATAATAAACAACAATATCATCATTATTCTTATAAAATGTGAAAAAAATAATAACAAAAACAACGACAACAACCAACAACCGCGTGCAACAATCACAACCCACAGCTGCTAATAAGCCTTACCAACAACCCTTCACCACCTGTTCTCCTTCGCATCTCCTTCCCTTCCTCTCTTCCTCCCTTCCTCCATTTTCCTTTCCGTTAATTAGCGAAGAACCTTATGCATGGCATGAAACCCTTGACATGTGTTATAATAATCATCACGTATTATTTAATCATCTCTGTCATATCATAATTGTCATTATTACCAAAAGGATTATATGGTGCTTTAATAAGATAATCGTCATTATTATCACGTATTATTATTTTTATTATTTCTGAAGTTGTTGGTAATGCTTGCCCATGATTGTTGCTGGTGATGAGAATAACAGAGCGAATAATCGCATAATAATAATGAGAATGTAGAAGATGATGATTGATGATGATGTGATAACCAATAGATAATAATAATAATAATTAATAATAATAATAATAAATAATAATAATAATAATAATAATAATAATAATAATAAAAAATATTAAATTAATAAATAATAATAAATAATAATAACAATAACAATAATAATAACAACCAGGACAGTAACATTAGTAGTGTGTGAGAATGATGGATAAACAAAACAACAATAATAAAAGTATGTTCCTGCCACCCCCAGTATTACCCTTATTAACAGTATGGGCGTGTATGTATGTGTGCATATAAGTGTCCAGGTGTGTATGGATCCGGCTCCCACACCCTTGCCAAACACACGGACCACACCTGCACCCTTCCACAAACACACCATCTATTGACAAACCATAACCAAACGCACATCAAAGCTGATTATCCTAATCAACGTGACACGGGGGACAGAGACACACACCACATGAAAGAGAAAAAAAAGAAAAAAACAATAAACAAGAACAAACGTGAATTATAACTATACAATACCACCACTTCCTATCACGCTTTCACGAGAGATCGAGAGTTGGAATCATATCCAATCCGCAACGAAATGGACTGTAATGTTAAAAAAAATAAATAAAATAAATAAATAAAAATAATAAAATATAAATAAAAAAATGCAAATGTCATGCTACGCTTGCAAAGTCACACTCGCACTGGCTATAAAACCTAACCCTTTCGTCACCATTCCCAGCACTGTATATACGTAGATATTCATAACGTATGCATATGGATCAATCGTCTATTTTTTTTTGCATATTGTGTGGGCGTTTATTGTGATACAAACACACGGACTTCCATAGTGTTAATGGTGTTTGTGAGATGTTGGTCCTAATATATATATATTATATAGTATATAATATATATATATATATATATATATAGTATAATATATATATTTTTTTTTTTTTTTTTTTAATTTATCTTTTTTTCCCCTCTTATTTCCTCCCCCCCCCCTTTCTCCCTCGTATATCCCCCAGGATGACCCCTCTTATACCCCCCCCTCCCTGCTGATCCCTCCCCCTTTTCCTCCAATGCTGACTCCTCCCCCTTTTATCCCTCCTCACCGTCACATATCCGCCAATATTAATCCCAACCACCGCCTACCCCCCCCCCTCCCCCTAATCTGATTCCATCCGTATCCAAGTAGATCCTACCCCTCCCCCCTCTCAACCACCTCAAGCCTCCTCCCCTCTCGCCACCTCACGTCCACGGTCCTCCTCCCCTCCCCCTCTCCACTACCACACCACCACCCCTCCCCCCTCCCTCCTCACCATCTCCCAATCCCCTCCTTCCTCTCACCACCTCAAGCTCCTCCCTCCGTCTCACCATCTCCCCTCCCCCCTCCCCCTTCTCACCACCACCACTCCCACTCCTCTCACCATATCCCCTCCCCCTCTCACCATCTCCCCTCCCCACCCCTCTCCCCCTCTCCCCCTCCCCCTTCGCCCTCCCCTCCACCCCCTCCCCCTCCCTACTCACCATCTCCCCTCCCCCTCCCCCACTCACCCTCCGTCTCACCACCACTCCTCCCCCACCCCTCTCCCCTTCCCTCTCACCACCACCCTTCCCCCTCCCCCCCCTCACCATCTTCCCCTCTCACTCCCCTCACCCACCACCCCCTCCCCTTCCCTCTCCCCCTCTCACCCCCCCCCCCCCTCTCATCACCACTCCTCCCCCACCCCCTCTCACCACCAACCCCATCCCCCCTCTCACCACCACCACTCCCCTTCCCCCCTCTCACCCTCCCCATCCCACCTGCACTCACCATAACACATCGGCCCCTCTCACCCCCCCCCCCTCTCACCACCACTCCTCCCCCACCCTCTCACCCACCACCTCCCCCACCCCCTCCTCACCACCACCCATCCCCTCTCACCACCACCACTCCCCATCCCCCTTCTCACCCTCCCCACCCCACCTGCACTCACCATAACACATCGGCCCTTGGATTCACCACACCTTCACCATCGGGACAATTAAGCAGCTGTAACGCCACACCTATTACGTCATTGCACTCGAAGGCGGGGAGAAATTCGTCACCATTTCTGTGTCTTCTCTTTATTCTTGTTCTCTGTGTCTCTGGTTTTATTGTTTTTATTTTTTTACGTCATCTGTATCTTTTTTTCTTTCTTTCTTTCTCTTCTCTCTGTTCTTATCGTTTTTTTCTCTGTCTTTTTTTTTCTTCCTCTTTCTCTGTAATTCCGTCTTTGTGTCTCTACCGGTTCTCTTTTCTTCTCTCTCCCTCCTCTAATTTGCATGACCAAGACGTAAAATCATTAAAATCAACAAAGACATGAGAGCATGCGTGTAATCAGAAATAAACATGCATTCTTTACAACATTCACCAAAAAAAAAAGAAAAAAAAAGTTGGGGAAAAAGGTGTTACATCTGCCCCTTGAGACCCCTCCCCCCTCCCCCTAAGTCCCTCTTACCTTTCTCCTCGACCCTTACCTCTCTCTCTCTCTCTCTCACTTCCCTTCCTTCTTTAGGGCTCCCTCACTTACCTGACCCCCTACCCTCCTCTTTCTCTCCACTCCCCCCCCTACCCAACCTCCCACTGCTCTCATCCTTTCCCACCCCTCCCTCCCCCGTCCTTGCCCTCCCCCCTCGGCTACCTCCCTTCCCGGTACCCCTTCCCTACTCCCTCCCCTCTCCATCGGCTACCTCCCTACTCCCTACCTCCCTTCCCACCCACCCCTTCCCCTTCCTTACCTCTCTCCCCTCTCCACCACCTACCCCCTCCGGCCACCTCCCCCCTCCTTCTATCCCCCCGACCCCCCCCCTGCTTCTCCCCTTCCGACATCCCCCTCAATCTCCCCCTCCATCCACTCCACCCTCCCTCCTCTCCATCCACCTCCCACCCCTCCTCTCCATCCACCTCCCACCCCACCTCCCTCTCCCACTCTATCCACCCCCTCCCTCACCCCTCCTCCCTCCCACCCCCTAGGACCGCGCGCAACAAGCACAACCATTAGCAAGCACGGTTGCAATTGATCCCCAGGTAAATCATGTGCGAATTTTGAACGGGAAATGTACAGTCATGGCCGATGGAGGATGATCCCACTGGGGGGGGGGGGGGGGAGGAGGGAGAAATGTGGTGGGATGGAATGAGGGAGAAAGGTGATGGGTGGGGTGGGGAATGAGTTGG
>NW_020869878.1:459932-460932 GCF_003789085.1 Penaeus vannamei
CACACACACACACACACACACACACACACACACACACACACACACACACACACACACATCCCAACCTCCCAGACAAACGCCATCCCAACACCCCTCCTCCCCTCGACCCCCCACCCCACCTCCCCCCCACGCACCAGATGGGTATGTGAACGGGGCACGGGAGGGGAAGCGGGGGCAAGGAGCCACGTGCCCCGATCGCTATTTAATGAGGTCCCCCCCCACCCTGCCAGGCCGCCCCCACCACAGGCGACACCACAGGGGGCGCCCACTCCCGCCACCCCCCGCCCCACTGAACCTCCGACGTGCATCGTGGTATCACCTTATTATCTATGGTATCCCGTCGGGGTTGGGGCCTATCGGTATATCTGTGGTATTCCGTCGGGCTGTGGTATTCCGTCCATGTGTGGTATTCCGGAGTGGTGTATCGATGCCCTGGGGGTATTTCACGCGTCATTGGTATTTTGGTATCTGTTATTTCGCGGCTCTGGGGGTATTTCCATTGTCTGTGAAGTTTTGGGTTATCTGTGGTCGAGTCGCCCGTGGTATTTCGCTTGGCTGTGGTATTGCCCGTGTTGCGCTTTCGTATATGTGGTATTATTTTTTATTTGGTGTATATTTCCCGTTTATTTTTTTTTTTTTTTTTTTTTTTTTTTTTGGGGGGGGGGGGGGTATGACACGTCTGTCTGTGGAATGGTCTGGGTATGTGGTATGCATTGTATCGTTAGTCTGTTATATCGTTTGGTAATGCACCGACTATCGTTTGTTTGTGACATGCGATACCTTGTCTGTTTGTGTTGTTTTACTTATTTACTTATTTCTATTTTATTTTTATCTTTACTTATTCTGTTTGTCGTTTTCCCCCCGTTATTGTCTTTCACATTTTATTGGTCGAGAATAGTTCGTTCGCTTTTAATTCATTTGTCTCTCATCATACCGCTCCCCCGAATCATTTTGTCTGCCATTCCAGTCCATTTTGCTATTTTCTTTCTATCAAATTATA
>NW_020869878.1:461032-471032 GCF_003789085.1 Penaeus vannamei
AATGGGGGAGAAGAGGAGGGAGAGAAATAGTGAGGAGAGGAATTCACTTCTATCCCCTCACTCATTCCCTAACCCCTCTCCCCCCCTTCTACAACAAGAACCCCTCACCCTTCTCTCCCAACCCCTATTTCCCTATTGTTGGAAGAGCTTTAAAAAATACAGTTCATACAGGAATTAAATGCAGCTTCTGACTTTGACTCTGTCTGTCTCATTCACTCACTCGTACATACACTTACTTGCTTCCTCACTCTGTGTCTCTGTCTCTCTCTCTTTCCCTTTATTTCTTCTCTCCTTTCCCTCCTTTCCCTCTCTCTCCACCTCCCCTTTCTCTCCCTCCTCTCTTCTCTCCCCTTTCCCCTCCCCTCCCTTGCCCCCTCTCTCTCCCTCCCCCCCCCCCCCTCCCTTTCTCTCTTCCCTTTCCCCCCTCCCCCTCTTCCTCTCTCTCTCCTCCCTCCCTCCTCCCCTCCCTCCCTCCTCCTCTTTCCTCTCCCTTTCTCCCTCCCTCTCCCCTCAGTGGCAACAATCTGTCACCCTGGAGCCGCGTCCGGGCCGGAGGGAGTCCCCCTGGCAGCGCTGTTGCAGCAAAATCCGTTTCCTTTTTTCTTCTCTTTGCAGTTTCTCATTTTTGTCTTAACGTCATTCGCATTTAAACTAGTTTCTGTTAAGAATGGGGACGAGAGAGATCTAACACACATATTCATTATATTATATATTATTATATATATATATAAATATATATATATATAATATATATATATATATATATATATATATATATATATATATATTATATATATATATTATAACATACATATAATATATATATATAATAATATATATATACTATATATTATATATAATATATATATATACACATATAATATATATATAATATATATATATATATATATATATATATATATATATATATATAACATGCACGCATTCACAATCTATACGGTTGTATATTGTTAGATCTTTATATCTTTACATGAAGTTTGAATATATCAAGTTGTTATATATTATAAATATAAAATATATATATAATATAATATAATAATATATATGTAATATATATATTATATATTAATATATATATATATATATATTTTAGAGAGAGAGAGGAGAAGAGAAGAAGAAGAGAGAGAGAGAGATGGAAGAGAGAGAGTTGAGTGGATAGTTGAATGTAGTGAGTGATGATGAGTGAGTGAGAGAGAGAGAGAGAAGAGAGAGAGAGAGAGAGAGAGAGAGAGAGAGAGAGAGAGAGAGAGCATATATAATATTGTTAGATCTTCATATTTACATGAAGTTGAATATATCAAGATTTATATATAATATAAATATAATATTATATATATATATATATATATATATATATATATATATGTGTGTGTAATATATATATACATATATATATATATATATATATATATATATATATATATATATATAGATATATAAGAGAGAGAGAGAGAGAGAGAGAGAGAGAAGAGAGAGAGAGAGAGAGAGAGAAGAGAGAGAGAGAGGAGGAGGGAGAGCGGGCCGCCAGACCCACAAATAAGAGGAGTTAATGCCCCGTGATCCTCGTGGTCTCTGAGTCGCTCCAAATGCTGATGGATCAGCCAGTCACTTTGGCCGAAAAAACACTGCCTAATTATGCCTCCCTTCCTCTCTCTCTCTCTCTCTCTCTCTCTCTCTCTCTCTCTCTCTCTCTCTCTCTCTCTATATATATATATAATATATATATATATATATATATATATATATATGTTGTGTGTGTGTGCTGTGTGTGTGTGTGTGTGTGTTTATATTTATATAAACGCACAACATGTATATGTATATATATATAACTATATATATATATATATATATATATATATATATATATATATATATATATATATATATATATATGTATAAACACACACAATATGTATGTGTGTATAAACACATACACATGTAAATAGAGCAGCATCCCGCCTCCCGCCCGCACTCACCGTCTCAGTCCCTGAAGCCGCGAAACCCGCCTGGACTCGTCGCCCTCCGCGCCCGCCTCACTCCCGGGCCGCTGTCGTCGCGCCACACAACACGAGTCACCGCACGATTCACTCTTCAGCATTACTCACTCTCGCTCTCTATAACGCAGCGGGTTTACATCACCCTCACGCTGTCCGACACATTGGTAAACGCTCTCATCACCTCTCACCACACAATCGCGAGATCACTATGGCCACGGGGACGCTGCTGCTCATCACAAAAGCCGCGGACACATGGCAAGGCAAAGTCCATACACCACTCCGACAGAGGAGCGCGCGCGTACAACCTCCCTCACTCGGTATCAGGTCAACACTGAGGTATACATTCCCCGTCACCGTCGTCCCGTCCGTCGCTCCTCCCCCCCGTCACCCCCCTCTCTCCCTCCACTCCCTCCCCCCGCCGCGGTCCCCTCCTCCAATAAATTAATCCCTTTTACTACTTCACTCTAGGAATACATTGTATTTCTCGCGCTCGCTACGATAGATGTACATTCCTTTGTCGTGGAATATCGGTGTTTAGTACTATCTGCGGGAATTGTACTTGTTAGTAGTAGTAGTAGTAGTAGTTGTAGTACTAGTAATAATAGGATTGATATCAAAATTGTTAGCGAAGCGAAACTAATACACATTTTCAACATCGATATATGAACAACAACGATGCTGACGGAATTGTAATATAAAAAAAATAAATACCGCACCACACTAAATTCAAAAACAATAGAAATACAACGACGAAATAACAACACCAATAACAATATAACAGACCAATACACACAACAACAACATATATATATATATATATATATCCATACAGCGTTTGAAACCTTTATTACTCGAACTCACAATAACACCAACAATAAGTCAACAATACAATACTTACACTACTTACACCCTCAGGCATTTCTAACACGCCCACAACACCTTAATATCACTAATCTAACACTTTCCTCGCTTCGCAACAGGATCGTGATGTTAACACTTATATTATAAAACTTATAACACTTATATTATAAAACTTATAACACTTATATTATATTATAACTATAAACTTATAACACTTATATTATAAAATATAAACTTATAAAACTTATAACACTTATATAAAACTTATAACACTTATATTATAAAACTTATAAAACTTATAACACTTATATTATTGCTTATGACACTTGCGTAATGTTTAGCGGATGGAAATACCGATAGAGTGAGAGGAAAGGGATGGATAACGGGGGGGGGGGATGAAGAGGAAATGAATAGAGGACGTGCAGGTGGTGACTGGAGATTGTGGTTGTGGTGGAGATAAGGTGGTGGAGATTGTGGTTGTGGTGGAGGTGGTGAGTGACTAGGTGGTGGAGATTGTGGTTGTGCTTGTGGTGGTGACGGTGACTAAGGTGGTGGAGACTTGTGGTGGTGACTTGTGGTTGTGGTGGAGGTGGTGGGGTGGTGGAGATTGTGGTTGTGGTGGAGGTGGTGATAAAGGTGGTGGAGAAGGTGGTGACGGTGACTAAGGTGGTGGAGATTGTGGTTGTGGTGGTGGTGGTGACTAAGGTGAGAGGTGACTAAGGTGGTGGAGATTGTGGTTGTGGGCGGTGGTGGTGATAAAGGTGGTGGAGATTGTGGTTGTGGTGGAGGTGGTGATAAAGGTGGTGGAGATTGTGGTTGTGATTTTGGTGCTGGTGTAGGCGATGGTGTTGGTGATAATTATTGTCGGTGATGGTGGTGGAGGGAAAGTGATGATGTTGTTGGTGATGACAAGGAGAAGCGGGAGGTGAAAGAATAAGAATTAGTAAAGAAAAAAAAGAAGAATTAGTAAAGAAAGAAAAAAATAGTAAAGAAAAAAAAGAAGAATTAGTGAAGAAAGAAAAAAAAAAACGATTATATAAATGGTGCTGTAAATAATGAAATGAAATCGATTTGGCAGAAAATGACGATGTTGATAATGCTAATGAAGGTAATGAAGATGATACCAACAATTTAGAAATACCGATACAAAAAACGGAACAAGAGCACGAAGAAAAGACGAATAAAGATGAAACCCAAGAAGAGAGAGAAAGATACCGCGATTAAATACGACGTATGGAATAGGAGCAGAACCAACACCAAAAAAAAAGAAAAAGAAGAACAAAAATGGACGAAGAATAATACGAAAAAAAAAGATAATGAAACGTAAGAAGAGAGGGAAAGGAAATGTAGAAGGATTGTGGCGAGGAAAGAGGAAGATAAAATTCCACCAAGAAAAAAAAAGATAAAGAAAAAAAAAACATTTTCCAAACATGACACCTCCATTACTACCCCTCCTATCCCCCTACTCCCAACCCCACAACCACAACCCCCCCCTCCATCACCCTCGTTTTCTCCTAGATGTTGAAACTAAATACAGCCTCGCTCCACAACACACAGCTACAAATAGAAATTCTCACTAGAGTTGTATTACACGCATGTACGTATATACAGCAGACAGACAGACACACACACACACACACACACACACACCACACACACACACACCACACACACACACACACACACACACACACACACACACAACACGCACAATTATACGGACAGATAGACAGAGACAGACACACACACACACTCATACAGACAGATAAACAGAAACACACACACACACACACGCAAAATCATACAGACATATAGATAGAGACAGACACACGCACGGAACAATTATGCAGACAGATACAGACACACATGTACAAGACATAATCATACGCAGATAGACAGATAGATTTACACGAAACGCAATCATGCAAAGATAGAAAGACAGACATACGTACACAATCATACAGAGACAGCAGCACACACACACACACACACACACACACACACACACACACACACACACACACACACACACACACACACACACACACACACCACCACACACCACCACACACACATCCCCCTCCCAGACAAACGCCATCCCAACACCCTCCTCCCCTCGACCCCCCACCCCCCACCCCCACGCACCAGATGGGTATGTGAACGGGGCACGGGAGGGGAAGCGGGGGCAAGGAGCCACGTGCCCCGATCGCTATTTAATGAGGTCCGCCCCCACCCTGCCAGGCCGCCCGCACCACAGGCGACACCACAGGGGGGCCCACTCCGCCACCCCGCCCCCCACTGAACCTCCGACGTGCATCGTGGTATCACCTTATTATCTATGGTATCCCGTCGGGGGTTGGGGCCTATCGGTATATCTGTGGTATTCCGTCGGGCTGTGGTATTCCGTCCATGTGTGGTATTCCGGAGTGGTGTATCGGTGCCCCTGGGGGTATTTCACGCGTCATTGGTATTTTGGTATCTGTTATTTCGCGGCTCTGGGGGTATTTCGATCGTCTGTGAAGTTTTGGGTTATCTGTGGTCGGGTCCGCTTGTGGTATTTCGCTTGGCTGTGGTATTGCCCGTGTTGCGCTTTCGTATATGTGGTATTTCTGTTTTGCATTTGGTGGTATTTTTTCCCGTTTATTATTTTTTTTTTTTTTTTTTTTTTTTTTTTTTTTGGGGGGGGGGGTATGCCACGTCTGTCTGTGGAATGGTCTGGGTATGTGGTATGCATTGTGTCGTTAGTCTGTTATATCGTTTGTAATGCACCGACTATCGTTTGTTTGTGACATGCGATACCTTGTCTGTTTGTGTTGTTTTACTTATTTTACTTATTTCTATTTTTATTTTTATCTTTACTTATTTTGTTTGTCGTTTTCCCCCGTTATTGTCTTTCACATTTTATTGGTCGAGAATAGTTCGTTCGCTTTTAATTCATTTGTCTCTCATCATACCGCTCCCCCGAATCATTTTGTCTGCCATTCCAGTCCATTTTGCTATTTTCTTTCTATCAAATTATACCCGTGTCATATTATTTTTGCTTCGACCCCGTTTCTGTGTCGGCGAACAGCTCTGCAAATTGACCCAGCCTCCGACACACAACACCACCGTCCCACATAACCAAACAGCCAAATTAATTGTGTCAATTAACAAACTCTCTCTCCCCCTTTCCCATTATTTAAACCATATACAGCTCTCAAAAAAAAAAAAAAAAAAAAAATGGCAGGCAGCTTCATAACATAACATAATGTTCACTCCATATCATATGAACAACGTGAACAAACAAGTTCATCAACGAGCGACTATCACGCCCACTAAACACGAACGTGCGCCGCCCACCTCGCCTCTCCCGGTCTAAATTTCGCTGTTCAACATTTTCACACTTCGGTTCAATATGCAAATACCTATGCGTTGCCGTGAATGTGCAATCATCCGTCTGCAATAAAATACTATACATAGCGCGCAGCATCAATAAAAGAATAAAATACTAATAACTTTCGGTTCTAACTCCCCCCCACCTAAATTTTTCCATCCCCCCTCTCGCTCTTACTGCCCTCCCTCCCCTCTGTCCTCGTCTCCCTCCTCTCTCTAACGCACCTACCTTCATCTTCATTCCACTCTCATCTCTCTGTTTCTTCTTTCCCTTCTCCTCTTCTCATTCCCTCTTCGTCTTTTCTCTCTCCCTTTCTCTCCTACCCTCTCCTCCCTCTATTCCATCTCATCCTTTCTCATCTCTCTCATTCTTCTTTCTCTACTCCTTTTCTCTCTTTCTCATTCCCCTCTCCGTCCTTTCTCTCTCTCCCTTCTCTCTCTCCTATCCTTCCCCACTCATTTCTTCCCTTTGTCTCTCCTCTCCTTCCTCTCATTCTCCTCCTCCTCCTCTCTTCCCCTCCCCTCTCTCCCCTCCCCTCTCATTCTCTCTCTCTTTCCCTCTCTCTCTCCCTTTCCCCTCTCATTCCTCTCCTCTCTCTCACTTTCCCTCTCTCCCCCCCCTTCTCCTCCTCCTCTTCTCTCATTCCTCTCTCCCCTCATTTCCCTCTCACCGCCGCCCATAGTCTCCTCACGGCGCCCACGTCCCGAGTTCACCCGCGCTTCCACCCGCCTCACCGACTCTCTCGCTCCACTTCTGCAACTCTATTATCAACAATACCTTCCCACTCACACATACACGCACATGCAACTTCGCATGCAAATACAGATAAACATGCACGCACATACAAGCACATTCAGGTCCGTGTGCGCCTCGGCCAGCACAGCAGAGGCACTTCCTCCTTCTCAGAAACGGTGTCTTTCTTTATTCTTTTTATTTCTTTTTATCTTTTCTGTCTTTTCTTTCTCTTCTTCTCGATTCATCTTTTTTTTTATTTCTCTGTCCTTGCTTCGTTATCGCCGTATTTTTTTTTTATATAATTCCATATTTTTCTTCTTTTCTTCTTCTTCTCTCTGTTTTCTCCTACTTATTCTTTTTTTTTCTCCTTCGTCGAATCTCTTTTGTTTTCTTTTTCTTCTTCCCTTTCCTCTCCTCGTATGCTTTTCTTCTTTACTCAGCAGCATTTTCCAAAACTCTCTTTCAGTGCGTTTCGTTCAGCTTTATTTTCTTTTTAATACTTCCTCTTTTTCGTTCGCCTCTTTCTCTTTCTGTTTCTCTTCCACTATTCTTCAATTCTTCCCTTTATCCCCTTATATTTTACAATCCTTGTGGTTCCCTTTCTTAATCGTCTGATTTCTGTTTACTTCTCATTTTCTTGGACATTTCCTTCTTCTTTTTCTTTGTATTTCTCTTGTCCTGTCTCTCTCTCTTTACTATTCTTTATCTTTTCTTCTCTTACTTTCGCTTCCTCAATTATCGCCTGTCTTCCTCTCCTCCTCCCTCTCTCCCCTCCCCCACCTGTGCCAAGCTATCTGGCTCTGGCGCTCCCCCTCCGCCCCCCCCCCCACCTCAACAGCCTGTTGCACACCCGCGCGAGGGAGCGAAAGTTTGTCACCGAAGACTCGCAATAATCCTCTCTTTTGCTTCCCCATTCCTCTCCTCTCTCCTTTCCTCCGCCTTCGTCTCCTCGCCTCTCCCCCTCTTCCCTCGCTCGCTCATCCGCTTTCGTTTAAATATCTCCAACATTCGCGGGCTCGGAGCGTCGCCACCTGCCTCCGCGACGGAGAGAGAGCAGCCGCCGCCCCTCGCGCCGCCAGGGTTCCTTCCTCACGAGAGCGACGCGGCAACAAGTGCAGCGACGAAGCGCGTACTTCAGGATCGCCCCCTGTGTACACACGAGCACCTCCCGTGTACACATTGGCAAATGGGCATCCGCCGCGGTACAAGAGCACTTATAGTGTACACGGGAGCACCCTGAAATGTACACAGGGATAACCGTAAAGCACACAGGGCGCAAAGTACTCGTCGAGGAGGCAGAGACAGCCATAGACGACATAGAACCCGTCACAGAAAAGGAGTACTGTGGCATCTGCCCGTAAAACACCGACTCGCCAGTGGGCAACACCGCGACCGCCAGTGGCAACAAATCTCTGCGTCGAGATAAGGCACGTCGGGAAGGGCGTCGCCTGCATGCTCAAACCCTCGGAATTTCGACCTTGCGCGCTCGCTCTCACCCTCGGCCCGGGTGTCATACCTTGTACTGTATCATTCCGCGCAGTGTCTCGCCCTCGCGTTCACCCCATGTTCATTTCGATGTTCATTTCGGCGCCGCTAGGCCAGCGCCTTTAAACTTCAATTAGAGGAGACTGATTCCCCACCCCCTGCGCCTCTCCAGCAACCACCCCCACCGCGCCTCCTCCACGCCCCGCCTCGGGAGCTGCACCAATCCCCCGGCCTATCAGAGCGCGCCGGGATTCAGACCGTCTCGATTTCGCCGTCACAGGATCCGATTCGATCTCTGCCGCGAGCCTATACAGCGAGTGCCACAGAGGGAGTATTTTAGACTAACCAAACCCTCCTCCTCCTTTTGCTTTTCTTTAGACGTCGCCCTCTCCCTCTCCCTTTTCTTCTTCTTCTTCTTCTTCTTCTTCTTCTTCTTCTTCCCTTCTCTTCCTCCTTCTTCCTTCTTCTTTTCCTCTTTTCTTCTTCTCTTTCTTCTTCCTCTTCCTTCTTCCTCTCCTCCTCCTTCTTCTCCTCCTCCTCTTCTTCTTCCCATCCTTCTTCTTTTTTTCCTCCTTGTTGTTGTTCTTCTCCTCCCCTTTCCTTTTCTTAGTCGTCTCCCTCCCCCTTTCGCTCCCCTTAGACGACGTCCAGTCTGCAACACACTGCAAAAAATACTCGCGCAGGAATCTGCAACAGCTTGCACTCAATCAACCGAGACAGTTGCTGCAACAAGCGATAAACAAGGCGCTCAAAGAAAAATAAAAAAGCGAGGTGTTTTCCAAATAACGGCCGCCAGAGAGAGCAAAGTCGGAATCCATTTCAAATGACGAATGGACACAGAAAAGGGGGAGACACACATACGGTAGAGTGAGGGAAGGGGGAGGGGGAGGGGCAGCGAGGGGGGTGGGGAGGAATCGGTGTGTGTGTTGTTGTGTTTTTGTTTTTTCTTTTTTTTAAGTGTGTGTCCATATTGCACTGTACATGATGAATTCATGCATACACACGTACACACACACACACACATATGTGTGTTTGCGTGTGTGCGCACATACAGATAGATAGATGGATTAGATATAGATAGGCAGGCAGACAGATGGACAGAAAGATACAGGAACAGATGCAAGAGTAGGTTAGTATATTTATACTCACACAAGTAAGAAAATTAATACATACACAAGAGAGAGAGAGGGGGGGGGGGAGAGAGAAAGAGAGAAAGAAAATCAAGATCAAAAGAAAGAAATGAAAAGAACGAGAAACCACTCCCATCCTCTCTTTCTTATCTTATCTCGCGCCCCCCTCAAACGACATATTTTCGACTCCCGTAACCCCTTCCTGCCCCCCCCCCCGACCGCGACCCGACCCCGTACGAAGCGAAAGGACATCCGGGCCTTCCGACTCGAACCTCTGAATCGAATCTTCTCGGATTCACTCTGGAGATTGGCCAAGCAGTGGCGGCGGCGGATTAGCAGCTGTTACGACCCGAATCCTGCTCGTATTTTTTCATATTATAATAATTTATTTTTTTTTT
>NW_020869878.1:476032-478135 GCF_003789085.1 Penaeus vannamei
CCGCCATTTTGCCCCAATACCACAACCCCACCACCCCTCATACCCAACCATTTCGCCCCAATACCCCAACTCCCCCATCCCTACCACTTATTTTGCCCCAATACCCCAACCCCCGCATAACCCTCATACCCCACACCATTGCGCCCCAATACCACAACCCCCCCCCACCCCTCATACCCCACTATTTTGCCCCAAATACGCCAACCCACCCAACCCCCTCATACCCTCATACCCTTTCAACTTTTGGTTATGGAGGAGCTCCCTCGTGCATCTCCCAGGGCGTCGCTTCGGCCATAAAGAAGTCTACTTATAAAAGTGTCTTGATCACGCAACGGCCCATAAAGTTGGCGCTCTTATGAAAACCACTGCACTTACTAGGCACTTTTATTGCTTTTGTAATGGGCGGGTGATATGAGATGGTGTTGGTGGTGTTGGCGTAATATGGAGTTTGAGTAGAATGCGTGGATTCTGTGTCATATCTTTTTATTATTGTTTATGTGTCTGGTGTCTGTCTTGTTATAGTTTCTTTTTTGTTTTGTGGTTGATTTTTTTTCTGGTTCATTTTTTTTCTTTTTGTGTGCATTTATGTCTCTTTCTTTCTTTCTTTTTCTTCTTTTAAATTCTCTCTCTCTCTCTCTCTCTCTCTCTCTCTCTCTCTCTCTCTCTCTTCTCTCTCTCTCTCTCTCTCTCTCTCTCTCTCTCTCTCTCTCTCTCTCTCTCTCTCACACCACACACCACACTCACACACACACACACACACACACACACACAACACACACAACACACACACACACACACACACACGCACACACACACACACACTACACACACCACACACCACAACGCCACACAACACACACAACACCACACACAACACAAATCACACACCATCACACACACACAACACATCACACACACACACACACCAGGAAATTCACACACACACACACAACATCACACACACACACACACACACATCAACCACACAAATCCACACAAAAAAAAAAAAAAAAAAAAAAAAATGGTCACATGCATGCATGCATAACAATACGCTTTTCTCCTTTTCCTCCTCTCCCTCCCACTAAACAATCCAACTCTCCATATTATCATCCTAGTAATACTGGTCGGAATATTAATCCAGACCAAGATACTCGCCTAACATCTCTCGTCTGGTATATCCAAGTCCTCTTTCGAAATTCTTAAATGATTAAAACGGGTCATAACATTCCACATAATCATATGAACATCATACTACTTATCACTCTATATAGTGAAATCATGGAACTTTACAGATTTCTTAGGAATTATCTTATACAATCTAAGATTAGGAGAAGAATCAATGTAGGATACCACATACAGGGGTGTGATGGACAGAAAGCGAAGTCTGAGAAAATCATCGAGAATCGATGCACAAAAAATTGCCCCATCGAGAGTATAATGTGACTTATAGCGAGAAAGATCACTTCTCGACTCTAGACCAGATCCAATATAATATTGTTAGATCAAAGGATTGTGGTAACATAAATTATCAGCTTAAAATGCATTATATGGAAAATTATATGTCTCATCCATTATTATCAAAAATAATAATGTAATCAATGGGAAAATAAGAGACGACTCCTCTTAATATCCATCCGACGCTCTTTTCACTATGATATTTTAATTTCCATTGCAAGATGTATCTTTAACCAGACTGGCTATTAAAGTTTCCTTAAATCACATTGGGCAAAAGTTGACGTAACCGGTGAGAAGCATAGGTCCTCCGTCCCTGAATAAAGATGGCGTATTTAGAAATAGAGACTAGATAAGATCCACGTAGGATAATCGACTAGTTCTCGCCTGTGGATTAGAGAAGCGAAGGAGCGTATAGCAAGGAGGATAAATCTCAGGGCATTGTGGGTAATGCGTGGGGTTGGATCCTGTGCTGCCTAAGCCGAGGGGGATATCAGGAACGCGGAAATCTATGCAAGGCGCTCAGCTGATCGTGAGGGTACAAAGAAGTCTCGACGCCGATAATCCATTTTCTCACTGCCTTCCGGGAGGCCAACGGTGTTTTCGCTAGACTGGAGGGTCTCTATAGAGTGAGGAGGGTGGAGTAAGGTA
>NW_020869878.1:498235-503235 GCF_003789085.1 Penaeus vannamei
GCACTCCTATACACCCTGCAGTTCTGGATCCTCCAAAAAGTGCTAACAAGGATGTGGATGATCTTGGTTGCAGTACCCGCATCGTTGTACCATGTCCAATGATGAGGGTCTGAGTGCTGGTACTAGGAGCCAGAAATCCACAATTACTGTGATCGCAGCCAGATACCAAGTTGAAGTCACACAGAATATACCGAAGACAACTATCCAATACAGATGGCGGTTTGGCCATCAAACATAGGTAGGAGCATACATAGCACTAAGAGACATGAAGCCAAATGCTAGCTTCAGTCTCAATTATACACTCATGGAGTGGAGTAACCTCTACTATTGAGGGCTTGAGTCTGCTGGAGATGGCTATGCTACTCCTTGAAGATCGTGACCATTACTGCAGCCTGACCAGTAATAGATGTAGTCCCCTACTCAAATTGTGCACTGCCAGGGCATCCCACCTCCGAAAGAGCAGCCACAGTTCTCAACTCTCAGCCGTCCCATTCTCTCGACAATAATGGCAACCGATCATCCTGACGCAAAGAATGGACATTCCAATCCCCCAACCTGATGCCTCTCCTGAGGTTTAGGCTCAGGCAGTCACTCCAGGTGGACGCCACCTCTGCCCCATATAAAGGGCGGCGGCAGGCTATGGGCCCCAACATCCACTTGTGGGGTTCACTTGGGCTTTGCCCCATAGGCTTCACTCTGGGTTGGCGCCTGCCACAACGCAGTCAGGATGAGTACTTCCTGTTCCCATCCTATGCCCCAGCCCAACGGGGCCCACAACTTTCCTCACTTGCTGGGTGGGAAGGGCATTTCCCCTCCCCTAGCATTTCCAATTATACCGGACGTTACCGAAGGGATTTATCTGGAGGAATAAGGAATGGCAAGGCCCACTTCCCCCAAGCCTCCCATTAACCCCAGGGGGCTTAGGGTTAGGAGTTAGTACAAAGCCAGGACAAGTACACACTCTAGTAGGCCATGACCCTGTACCTCAGGGGCCCCTGCTGCTCTGAGATCCCCCACGGTTTAGCCTGGGACTGCAGAGTACCCAGTTTCCATGGGAGGCCACGAGGAAGCACTGCTATGAATTGGCAAGGGTGTCTTATGCAGAGCTGCTCCCATTTCACACAAGGCCAGCCAGCGGTGGCAGCTGTAAGCGAGAAGGCATGCTAGCACATAGCACTACCTAGGCTACTGCATCATCACTTCACATCACCATAGGCGTGAAGCACCCACCTATGTGTGTATGTATATACTTATTCATGTATATATATAATATATGTATATATAAATATATATCCACACATATTTTTATATAAGAGGGACAGATATAACTGCAGAAATTAACAGACATGAAAATTCTGCGGAATTATGTATAAACATTTGAAGCTGTTTTTTTTTTTTTTTTTTTTTTTTTTTTTATCTGTGTGCACTTTGATAAAGAATGATGCCGATATTGCAAGTCAGTGATAATATAAGTAACATATTTTTTCTTGCAGCAGACAGTATTTTCAGATTAATTAATTACTGTCAGAAGACAGTACTCAATGCCCTTAATATTACCTTTAAGCTTTGTGAATATATTGTAAATATACATTTTGGAAGAGGCTATGTTTATTTAAGACTTCTAGCAATTTAGCATTCCATGAATGTGGCTACTCTCTGGGATCGAAACTTTTCCGGACAGTTTTGCTTTTAGAAACCCCTGTTCCTTGAATTTCTTTTGCATTGGTTTCCGGAAATTGTAGCTTTTCTGCCAGGCTCTAACGTTTCTTGAAATAGTTTTCCGCAATTTTACTTGTGACCACACTGGTACACTAGTTGGCATGTAGACTGGTTATTATGTCTATCTCATTTGTTTCTACCTCAGTTGTATTTAGTTCCGCTATGGGGTCTTGCTTAATCTCTAAATCTTTTGTAATAATTCCTTTGTTAATATTGCTTCCCCCTCATTTTTCCATTTCCCCTATTATAGTCTTTAGCGTGTGTGTGTGTGTGTGTATTGTGTTTATCTATCTATCTATCTATCTATCTATATATATATATATATATATATATATATATATATTACACTATAAAACACACACATACACACATATGAATACAAGTCTCACGGTGTGTGTCAAAAAAGTTCCAGGACTGATGTCACTAAAGATTTATTGCGAACCCAAACCTCACACTAACAGTTTTCCCCTTACAAGTAATCCCTCTGGAGACTAATGCACTTTCTCATCCCTCTGTTACACACTTGTATGCACTTCTGGGAGGAATCTTCATGTCACGGCCTTTTTGATGTCATACACGTCTTTTGATGACTTTCTGGATCCTCTCATGTCTCACAAACTAGATGTGCACGTCTAAGGGCAAAGGTAATATCACATTCGCCAGCACAGTGATGCTCTTCTCGCTCAGAAACTGTTGGATGCTCAGGGTATTGTGAGCAGGCGTGTTGTCATAGTGTAGCTTGTCCTGCCATACGTTGTCCTGCCACAACTCTCCCTTCTTCTCACGAAGCAAGCACTGCAGTATCTCTTTGTAGATATGTCGGTTGATCGTCTGTCCCTGTGGCAAGAATTCGTAGTTGATAATCTCCCTCACATCTTGTGTGACTTCAGTCCTGGGACTTTTCTGTCACACCATATATATATATATATATATATATATATATATATATATATATGTATGTATGTATGTATGTATGTATGTATGTATGTATGTATGTATTTACTCGCAGTGGACGATCCCCCTTACATCTTGTGTGACATCAGTCCTGGAACTTTTCTGACACACCTCATACACACACACACACACACACACACACACACACACACACACATATATATATATATATATATATATATATATATATATATATATATATATATATATATGCTATAAGGCTTAAGAATTCAGTTGCACTTTCTTGCCTTAGCTTTATATCTGTTCATGTTTCTTAATCCTTTTTATGGAAACCTTTGCTAAATGAGTCCAGGGAGTGACCCTTCTAGAATTGGTTCCCTATAAAAATTAACTAAACATACAATATCCCTATTACTACTATAGGTAGTCGCAAAAGGTGTAATTGCTTTGTAATGAATGGCCATTATAAAACCCTAAACAAATATGTCAAATAATACACTTCAACTACTGTAAAAGGTTTCAATATTTAAATATGTTAAGGTACATTTTTACAAGATACATCTTGCATTATCCATATTCTGCTGACCCTGATATCACATGTAGCGTCTCTCAGATTTTTTTTTTTTTTTTTCGAAAGTTTCTTTTGCCTTCTGCTTTTAGCTATGTATGTGTGCATGGATGAATGTATACATGCATCATCACTTTATGAAAGTTTAGTAAAATTCGAAACGCAAATTTCTAATGCACCTTTGATATGATGCAATTACATACCCTGCATGGAGTTTTATGCATGTAAGTCCAGTATTTCTCTGACAACAGCGAGCGCCTGAGACGAAAACTCTGCTCATTAACATGGCTTAGCCACCAGTAGCAGACAGACATTACGTCATTAATGCAGTATTAGTGAGTGAGAGAGAGGGGTTAAAGGTCATATGCCCCCATTTTAGGCTAAGTGTGAGTTCTCATTACTATTTTATTATTATTATTATTATTATTTTTACTCATTCCTTTTTCGCTGAAATGTCATGAAAAACATCCACGTGCATATGAGTAACCAAGCATAAACAATGTGAGAACACATACACACTTACTTAGATCTTGTATATGGGCGGCAAATATGTCAGTTACACATGCGTACTGCTTATAATCCTTTCACATCATGCAACTATGAGTCATTTTTTAGGGTAAATTTTCCTAAAAATTGGAAATACATTAGTATGTGATAATAGATATATTGTTTAGGAAATTTACAAAATTTGATGTTCCCATTATTTTGAGAGAATAAAAACACTTGTAATGCATTCATTTCCCTTTCATTTGTAAACCTTTAGTGGCTCTATGCATAACATATCTATATGTCATGTTTCAGAAAGCGATGCTGATATTTAGTTTGTCAAGCACATCTCTCAGTCGGTATATCTTATTAAAGACAAGAAACTAAGGTATTTAACCACATATATTATTTTGCTTTCTTAAGGAAATACATTGTATAGAAGCAGACAAGAAAACTTGACCAAGATTATGTAACTAAAGCTAGTTATCTTACACGCTTCTTAGAATATATTGAGTATTAATACTGAAATTTGTCTACCAAGCGAATTTGCCACTGTTCTATTCACCAGCTAGAAATATCCCACAAGAAGAATTTCGACGATATTGTACTATTTGAATATTTCGGGTTTTAGGTTTTAACCTAGCCGAGGGGGTGTGGCAAGTTGGGCCCTTTCACGTACATAGAATAAGGGTGAATTTCTATTGAAATCCTGTATTACCAAAATCTGAATGTGTTGGTCTGAGAGGATGGAAAACCGTTGGGAATTCGCACATAGGCTCGGTAGTCAAATGAACAAGAAGAAGAGCTATATTAGATTCACATATAGAATTCTGTCTGTCCTATATGTGTGTTGTATCAGCACAAATTTCTCTTGTCTTATCTATATTAAAGAATATTGCCTTTTTCAGTGAATACCATTCCCATTAATGTATTTCAGAGAAGCCAGAGTTTCAGGTTTGTCAATCCATGTGTATGGCTCAATATAGCAAATGAATTGATCGTGGTTTAACTTTAAATCATCTGTGCATGTATTTACTCTTGCATTTTTCTTCTCTGTAAACCAACCCACTGATGTTTACCATAGCAGTTCACTAGATTCATTCTAGTTTTACCATTTCACCTTTGTTATTGTTAGTACAAAAAGCAACTCTCCTCTAAGTAAATGTTTTAGTAAAACATACTGTTTTGCTTCACAATCTCTGTGCAAGCTATCTACTATTATACTTTATGCCTAACACAAGACCTCGTCCATAACTATTCTGATTGTTAGTATCAACCAACTTTATCCCTGGAATAAATATCTTTATTCTTT
>NW_020869878.1:529134-534134 GCF_003789085.1 Penaeus vannamei
TAAATCATAAATTTGATAGCTCCATAAGTGCATGTTAACCCTTTCATTTTATTATCATGGTGTTGAAAGGATGTTGAATAGAGACTGAAGAAAAAAAATATTCATTTATATATACATATCGTTTTTATATAGTTGTTGTACTATCTTGTATTCATAAATTAGTGAATCTGTGATCGTAAAATATCTATTTACTCCCACCTATATTACCTTGATTACGTCATCAACAGAAGCTCTCGGGACAAGGGAATCCAATGAGCGGTTGTGTCCCCCTTGCACGCACGTAGGCTTCTGCAGTAATCTCGAAAAACAATGGATCTCTATAGACTATAAGTAATCTATCAAATGCTTTGGACGTAGCGTGACGAATAGCGTTGCCCACGGGTATTATGATTAGGTTATTATATCTGATTACACCTACGCATATTGCAAATTAATGTGCTACGATACAAAGTGAATTACACCATACATTAGCACCGGAGGAAAATCGGCTGTACACAACTTCACTGCGGCGATTGGAGCTGGCTTTACTCCACCCACCGTCTGACACACCCCTGCCTACGTATTCACGCATGTTATTCTTCACATATTCCAGCCCCAGCCCAAAGTAAAACTTCAAAAAGGTTCTGGCTTAATGCTGTTTAGTTGAAGAGAAGGTAGGGTTTGCTCCACTCTCCCTCTGCCGTACCCTAAACCCTATCACCCTACTTGTATTTTTCCTCATTAACCCTTTGGTCCAACGTTTAGCTCCATAGAATCACAGGGTACTGAATGGATAAGTAACTAGCACACATTCATATAGATAAAGACGCAGCGAGGTTAATTTCTAATGATACACACACACACACACACACACACACACACACACACACACACACACATATATATATATATATATATATATATATATATATATATATATAATACTTTTCGGAAATTAAGCGAGTTTGCAATTTTATTTTTATCCTAATCATATATTACATGTGATTTTGAACTTTCAGTGCGTTACCCCGTAACTCAAAGTTCAAAACTACATTCCAAGTGACGACAGAGTTAAAGTGGTAATATACAAGCACATACACACGCACACTCACACAAACTTTACAACAATCCACTCACTTCCACACCCATTACCCTAATGTCATGTTTTTTCCTCATGTTGAGTAATCCATGTAGCCTAAACTTGGCACATAAACAGGAATGTGTGTGTGTGTGTGTGTGTGTGTGTGTGTGTGTGTGTGTGTGTGTGTGTGTGTGCAGTATATACACAAACAAGAAATGCTTAATGATGGTATGAGGTTATAGTCTTTATCAGCTACTGTTTGGCCGTAATCTAAGACTTCCCAGTGCGATGAATGATGCTGCCCGTTTTAGAGTGGAAAAAATTGCTCAACACTTTAATGCCATGCATGCAACACGCAGAGTTTTTATTCAGGCAGAAATATCAAAGAAGATAAAGCGAGCCTTACGACACGATTAAACCTTTAGGAAGAAATTATGATCAGGATGAGTTAGTGTATAATATATAAAGAAAAATGTGACAGAGAGTGGGAAGATTCTGGTGCTGTAAGGCTGTAATAGAGAGATATGGTAATTCCATTTTACGGGTACATTTATCAACTGTAACTTGAGAAAAAATACCCAGGATGTGGGAAAACAGAAAGGTAGAGATCACAATGTTAGGGAAGAACACAGGAGCTAGAAACCACAGAGAAAGTATACCCAAAATTGGCAAAAGAATTATTTGCTTGAAAACTCTATCCAATAAAAAGAGGCCACCAAATCAGCAAAGTTGGAAAAGCTAAAGGCCTCTATAGAATTGGCTAAACGTAAAGCATCCTAATGGCCAAGATAAATATTTAGATTTGAGTAGTCAGTGGCAGGATGCACAGAAAGGAAGTAACATGATAAATGATACCGAAGTGCTCTTGGTTCTATATAAATAAATAAGGATGCAATACTAAGGGCTAATACAAGATGAACTGAATAATTGGAAACAGATTGATTTGTACAAGGAAGTGCAAGGCGAAATCTGGTAGCATTACCAATTAGGGGAACATGCACTGAATAGACAATAAATAATAAAACAGTAGTAAAGACTAGTTGCAAAAGGGTTTGAAGAAACAAAGGATATCAGGGCTGATTCACGAGCAAGTAAGAAGGAAGCACAGGATGTCCATGTCAATTATAGTTTCATAGAGCTGGAAATGTAGGCTGATGGACATAAAAGCAGCCTTTCTGCAGGGGAAGGAAATTGGAAGAGATATATTTCTAGTTCCCCTAAAGGAAGCGATGTACCCCTATGGAAACTAAAGAAATGTGTATATGGACTAATTAATGATACAAGGTTATGATATTTCACAGCGAGAACATTCCTAGTGAAATTATATAAACAACTAGGAAGTGACCCAGCTAGTTTCTACTGGTATAATGAAGGGGAACTGGCATGTGTGCTGATTATGCATGTTGATGATTATTTCTATGGAGGAATATGAGTATTTGAAAGTTCAATTACATCAAAACTAAGCAACTTCAAGTAGGACAACAAGCAGATAGGGCTATCAAATATATAGGACGGACGGTAGTCGGGATGATTAATTAATCAAAATGAATATATTAATAGTGTACGGCAATTTTTATTTTCTAAGTTCAGAGAAAAAATTGTGATTGTAATCTGAGGAAATGAGGAGCTTGAAAAGAAAGGTTAGACAATTAAATTGGATAAGCACACACACTAGCTCTAATACCAGTTATGAAGTACTTCAGCTAAGTTATATGATAAATAATCACAAAATAGGAAATCTAATTCAAACTAACAAGTGCATCACGAAGTTAGGAATGATGGAAAATAAATTGAAGTATCCAGATTTGGGTGATACAAAGAAAGTTTAGGTAGTGATGCTTCTCATGCTACTCTGCTGGGTTATATTTTTTTAAGTGCTGCTGGATTTATTATTTTTGTTGTAGAAAATAGTGATAGTAGCCTATGTGAATGGGAAGCAAAGAAAATTAGGAGTAGTTAAAAGTACTCTTGTCACAGAAACCTTAACAGCATCTGATGCTGTTGACTCGGGTTATTATTTTGGTGGTATACTGTCAGAGATCATTTTCCTGTCACATGGAGAGAACGTTATTCCAATCAAGTGTTCTGGTGACATGGCACGTGATTGGATTATTCACTCTGAAAATGTTAATTCAACATTAAATGTAAACGAAAAAAGTAAGAATATATCTTGCTACTCTCAAAGACTTAGTTAAAAAAGGTCAGGTTACTTTTAGGTGGTTGGAATCATACAGGAAATTCTCAGGTTCACAAAAAAAAATGTGTGAACATTTTAAATTTAACTGATGTTATTGAGAAGGGAAAAACAGTATGAGATGAATGTAAACCGTCTATTATTAAAATCAAATAAGGTGTTTTATTTTTACATTATTTTTCTATTCCTTTATTTCATGACAATGTACTTATATATATATATATATATATATATATATATATATATATATATTATATATATATATATATATATATATATATACAATGTATAAGTTCAAGGAAAAAGAAAAATAGAATATTATCCATATATTATGTTTTATGTAACACCGGTTCCATTAAAAATCGTGTTTTTTAATATCTTGTATAAGGAGTGTACAAGACGTTGACGTTTATACATTCTTTTGGATCCTAATGCCCTGATGTTTTGCATTGATATTATGGGTGAGTGTTTTGTTTTGACGAGAATCGTGGAAGAGAAGATGGCTCGGAGCCACCATATGATATTTGTCATCTAGTTTTGAAGAAAAATATACCAACCTAATAATAGTAACAGTTATAACATTTATGTGTGTGTGTGTGTGTCTGTGTTTATAGAGAGAGAGAGAGAAATTTTATTTATATATGGATAAATTTACTGTATGTGTGTGTGGGTTATATATATATATATTTATACGTGTATACATGTGTGTGTGGTTATATACGTACACACACAAATACATACACAAATATATATGTATAAATGTATGCATTTGTATGTGCATATAATATATATATATATATATATATATATATATATATATATATATATATATATATATATATATATATATATATATACATATATATATATATATATATATATATATATACATATATATATATATATATATACAAATATATATCGATACATATATGTGTGTGTGTGTGTGTGTATGTATGTATATATATATATATATATATATATATATATATATATATATATATATTATATATATATATATATATATATATAATATATATATATATATATATATATATATATATATATATATATATATATATATATATGGTGTGTGTGTATGGAACTTAACCATTATGGTCGTTTCGCTCCATTAAATGGGCCCATTAAATGCAGGGCTATTTTTGTTACATTTGAATATGAAAAAGCGCGTATATTACAAATACAGTCTGGAAGCACATACACACACGTGTGTATATGTGTATGTATGTGTGTGTGCTTATGTACATTTCTCAGCTTATAGATGATAATTATGATCACCTACTATCTATAGATCCAGTCATCAGATCCCAAAGTAGCCTCACCATCATGCCATCACCTCCGCCTTCATGAGCCACATGCCCTGCCACGGAGATTTTGTTCTGCACGCTAACCCGTCTTTGACACATTACCCGGCATTGCGAAGGGAGTTGCCAGGAGAAAGGAGCAGGGAAGCGCTGTGGAAATTTTAGCTTCAAGGGTCCTTCACCTGCGTGATGCCAATTCCACACCCATCGGCGCCTACACAGTTCTCATTTTGGGTTTTAAGGAATACGTGTATTTTTATCTCTTACTATTTTGTTTTGACGTCCGTATAGTCATGAAATGGTGTTAAGCCGCATCAGAAAATATGGAAATATGGTTTAACTTTGCATTCTAGTTTAGAAAACGTATATAGGCTGTGTAGTTTATGGCTTCGGTAAAATTAGGAGCATTAGAATCGATTAC
>NW_020869878.1:546634-551634 GCF_003789085.1 Penaeus vannamei
TATATATTTATAACGTAATACTATATATAATAATATATATATATATATATATATGGTGTGTTGGTGTGTATAATGCCATGGAATGGCCTATATATATATATTATATATATATATAGATTATATATATAGGATATAATAATATATACTAATAGTATATTATTATATATAAGAGTCTAGTAACGTATATATATATATATTTAGTATGGTAAATATATATTATATACCCCATATATATAATATATGCATACCTATTATATAATATATATATGTTGATAATATATATATATATAATATAATATATATACTATACATTAGCCTATATATATGTATTATTTATATATAGATATAGAGAGATATCTATATATATAATATACATTTATTATATATATATATAGGTATTATATATATATATATATATATATATAGAATTATATAGTATATATACTAGTATATCATATATGGCATACCTATAACTATATATGGTATATAATTATATATATATAATAATATTATATAATATATATATTATACTATATAGTACTATGACATATATAGGGCATATATATGATTATAGATATACGATATACCATATAAATATATAGTTATATACTATATAAGTAAATTATATATATACTATATATAATATATGGCATACGATAATTATATATAGGTAGTGCATACAATTACATTATATGGTACATATATTATAAGGTACTATTATATAATATATAGATATATATTATATTGATATATATATATATGTAGCGCGTTGGGTGAGACATATGTATATATTAATATATGACGATAGTATAATATATATATATATATTATATATATTATATGTATATGTAGTATAAGTATATCGGTACTATATATATTAGATCCATAGCATTATATATATATATATATATTAATATAATATATATATATATATATATATATATATGTATATTATACATATATATTATATATATGTATAGTATTACTATGGATATATTATATATAAAGTATCTTATATATACTATAGTATATATCTGCATATAATAATGCATACATATATATATACGCGTAGCATATATAATATATATATACGATATATATATATTATATACCACACACCACACACCACCACATATATATATATATTATATATATATTATATATATATATAATATATATATGAGTATATAGATATAAAATATGCTCATACGCTGATCGCCAGTCCTCACTACCGAACCTTACTAATAATGTCAATCACTACTCGCGCGCTCTAGACGATACATCTATATATATCAGTATATAGATATACACACAACACACACACCCACACTATAAATATATTAAGAGATGCCATAACGCCTCATCAATCTTATATATACGTACTATATATATATATATTACATAGTAACTATTCAGATGTACTACTATATATATAATATATAACTAGTATTATATACATATTAATACAATATATCTACATATATCTTATACATATTATATAATCATATATATATATATATGTATAATAATATGATATTAGCAAATACGAGTATATATGTGATATATATAGATTAGATAATGATAGTATATATTATATTATATATATGACTATATAACATAGAATATATATATGTTATATATTATGTATTATATAATTGGATAATATGTGAGATATATAATATATAGGATATATATTATAAAAAATATGTACTCATACTATATATCATATATATGATTATAATAGTATAGTATGTATATATGTGATATATTTATAAATGAAATCATTATATATAATAATATTTATTATGGTGTGTGTGTGTGTGTGTGTGTGTGTGTGTGTGTGTGTGTGTAGATATAAAAACTAACATACACAGAATCTTCGGCTCCCCCTATACATGTGGAAATTAATTTTTGGCGCCCTCATTTCACCGGCAAGAGGCAGTTGCCCACCCCTGCCCCTTCCCACGCCAGCCCCGCTATATATATATATATATATATATATATATATATATTATATATATATATATATATATATATATATATATATATATATATTATATAATTCATATATATATATATGTACACACACACACTATATATATATATATATATATATATTATATATATATATATAATATATATATATATATATATATATTATATTATTATATATATTATATATATATATATATATATTAGAGAGAGAGGAGAGAGAGAGAGAGAGAGAGAGAGAGAGAGAGAGAGATAATAAATATCTTATATATGACCTTAGACAATATTTTTATCGATACTCATCACTGTA
Source organism: Penaeus vannamei (assembly GCF_003789085.1). Classification (NCBI taxonomy): domain Eukaryota; kingdom Metazoa; phylum Arthropoda; class Malacostraca; order Decapoda; family Penaeidae; genus Penaeus; species Penaeus vannamei. The sequence continues at coordinate 548,937 of NW_020869878.1, forward strand.
TATATGCTTACCTATGAATATGTATACTATAAATCTGATATATATTTACATTTTTTGTACATTTTTTATTTCACACACACACATATATATGTGTGGTTGTGTGAATGTGTGGGTGTGTGTGTATGTATATGTATGAATAAATATGTAGAAATAATTCCGGTACATTGTTTTATCGTAGGTAGTTGAAGCGATACCGATTCCAGTGCATGTATCGCCGATAGTTTATTGTAAAAAAAAATATCCTAACCGACATGTACTGTAGAAATGACTGCAGTAGAGAGATGTGTATCATGAGAGAGAGAGAGAGAGAGAGAGAGAGAGGAAGCTTCTTACATTACCCATTACGGCAGTGAATTACGAAACGGACTAAGCAAAAAGCCTGGAAAAGAAGTACAAAGAAAAAAAAAATAATGTGGAACGCCCTGTCAAGCACCACACTTCTCTGTGGAGATTTCAAAACTTCCACCATACCTCGAGCTGGATTGTGGCAAGGTCTAAAACAACGCTCATCATAATCGCCGTAAACATAGCACATCCGTCGCCGAGTTCTGCGTGGTAAATATATATTAATCTAGCTTTCCAATTTTGCATTTTACGTAAACCTAAGTCTTCGCGGGATATCTGCGTAATTCAAAAGAGAGAGTTAATCAGCATAAGAGTAACAAAGAGAGAAGGGGGTAGAAAGAGAGAGTGAGAAACTGAGATGCGTTATCTTTACTTATCTGCTCATATGAAAGGTTTTAAGGAAAAGTTTGATAAGAGGAAAATATACGAATTATTAATCATCACTGTTTCTTCTATATGTGATAGATACTCAATATTGGACAGATATCTTCTCGAAATAAATAAAGTCTTGCGTAGCATATTTGGGGTCGGAATGAAAGAAGCATATATCACAGTTTGCCAACTAATAAGCGGAAATTCTACACAATATCTAGACTTTCTTTACATCACTTTCATCCTACAGCTTGTTAGCACAGTTAAGTCTACATTACGTATATGAAATCGTCCATGATGTGAGTCTACAAGTAACTAAGAAGAGAGCTTATTATTGGTGCCATTAACACCCAGTGAACGATCTTCGGCGTTCGTATGTATTCAGATTTAATATAAACGATCTTGTGTGGTATTGTACATAATAGAAAGAAAATTCGAGTGAATTTCTTGAGAAAAAAGAACCTGCATGGTAGCTTCCACAGTTTGAAAGCATGCATTTAAAAAAATTTCTTGTATATTCTATTATTCGTTTTAAAAGGGATTAAACTAGTCGCCTCCTTTTGCAATAAGCGACGCATATCTTTTAGATGAAAGAATCAGATTTTGAAACATACCTTAGTTTCTTTTCTGCAGCGCGCAATACATCTAAAGAACAATAATAAACACATAATTGAAATAAAAGAGGAGACAGATAATTTTGCAGTTTTTAAGCACTAACTTTAATGTCTAATTGGTCATGTTTTTTCGATACATTTAGAGGGAAGCACCCTAGCGATACCGATAAATCCATACAGTAACTGAGTACCAAATGCGATACCGATACCAGAACAAAAGTATCGATTGATATGTATTGCCATCTCTCTCTCTCTCTATCTCTCTCTCTCTCTCTCTCTCTCTCTCTCTATATATAATATATATATATATATATATATATATATATATTAATATATATAATGTATATATATGTATGTATGTATGCATGTATGTATACATATATTATGAGTGCGTTCGCATGCATGCATATTTTTCTTTACCTTGTATAGATGAGTGCTGGTTATTTACATATATATGTGTGTGTGTGTGTGTGTGTTTTATATACAAAGTTACATATCGCAAATTTAAAATCTTAAACCTTCATCACCTAATACTTGCAAACCAGTCTAACTGGAAGAAGTAACAGCGCATACAAAAAGCCGTACACATACCAAGTGTATCTTCACATCAAGAAGGATTCAAGGCTTTTAACTGAAGTTCATCAGAAAGACTCCAAGTGGTCTTGCGTTTACTAATTCAGTATTCTTCATCCGTTACAACACCTCTGTGCATTTCTTTTCTTGGTATCGGATACTTTATTTCAGGTTGCACTTATTGTCCCCATTCCTCAAAATAAAAAGATATTAAGAGTTAAATGAAAATTCCTAATGCTGACACCCAAGGAGGTTTCCAGAGAGCAACCCATCACAATCGACCGGAAGAGGAGCAAGTGCATTAAGTCTTTTGTCATGAAACTATTGACATATCTCTAAAGGCAGGGATAGACACTAGAGATCCTTGATACATTATCTTGCTGTCTAGGAAGGGAAATGCTCTGATTTTTAGGAAAAAGAGGTAATGATATAGAACAAAAACTCCATTGGATTTGAGGGGCAATTATACAGTCAGAGGAGTCCCCAGGCCAAGGACTTCCTTCATGAAAAAATAACAATGATTATAAAATTGGCTTTATTAGAGAAAGACAGAGCGCCCCCCATCCATTTCAAGGCGGTATCCCCCTCCCGTTTGAATACTTTGATAAATTGGTACCAGTGAAATAGTGAGAAAATTAGAAGTGCTAATCTAGAATTTATAACCACAGATGGATCTATAATACAATCGAGAAGCAAAATATATAGGTAAGGTAAGAAGCATTAAATCAGAACTTTTCGTCAGCAGCTAACATATTTTTTCCCCGAAGAAATAGATTTATAGTTTATTTCAGTTC
>NW_020869878.1:569134-576634 GCF_003789085.1 Penaeus vannamei
GTAATTGTCAAAGAATGCTTTATGAATTCGAAATCAGAGGGGAACTCGCTTGTCAGCTTAGTGCAGAAGACCAATACTGTAAGGATATTCGGTTTAACCTGGTTTTGCCTGCATAGTCCATTAATCCCCTGTGTAATTCCACAATTTGTTTATTTGTGAAATATTAATTTTTGCACACATTGCAGTTAATCAGAGGCTTTACTTGAAGGACCATCAATGCTGGTTGTGACAGGGCCTAAGTTAGAGGTCGGCAGCCAACCATTTGTGAGCCCAATATAGATGATCCAGCATGCAGTCACATTGCCTCGCCGTGTGTCGCCGAATATTAAGAGACTTGTTAATGAAGATGTGCATCAAATCTAACACAAATTAATGTGCTTTTGTTTGGAATAGCACTACTTAAAACAAATCATTATTTATTATTATTTCTGCGAGTCTGAAAGCTGTATGGTGGATGTAGCTTCCTACCGGCTCTCACACTTAGTGTCTTGGACGGCATTTGTTACCCAATATTTCCTTAAGTGAGCCATTAAAATTTCCCTTTTCAACATAAAATTTCCCTTTCTCATTTGGGGCTATCTTACAACGTTTACATCTTTAATAATGGTGATGACCGCATATTTTAATTATTCATAGTATCTTTGCAGCTATAAAACTACCTAATTAACAGCATACCAAAGCAGAGAGAACAAGAGAAATTAAAACTTTCAACTAACATATGGTATTCGTGCATTGGAACTTCTGTTTAGTACATTTCTTCTGCCATGCTTCTAAAGTGGCATAGAAGAATCATGAAATTATAGCATGTAGCAGTATCAAATGTTGCCTTCGCATGGAGCAGACCTTTTAGGCTTGTTTCGTTTTTGCTAGTGGGGCAAGCTCATTAGTTTCAGTTTAAAGACCCCCCCCTTTTTTTTTTTCTTTTTTTTTTTTTTTTTTTTTTTTTGTCCAGCTGCCAATGACATTCAGTACTCTCACTCTCTACTTCAGACACTCACTAACACTTTTTCCTCCCTCCTCTCTCTCTCTCTCTCTCTCTCTGGCCACTCTTCATTGTTTTTTTTAACAGAATTTACTATTGCAGTATCACCTCTTATAAGAATATAATTTTTTCTCTAACTTTCGCACTTTATCAGTTTTCCCCTAAATTTTGGTCAATTTTGACATTTCTCCTTTTCCTTCCATGGGTCTATTTCCCGTCAAAAAGGAAATTTCCTTAAACCTGGCATCTTTGTCAGGACTGTCTTTAAACTGTCCTCATTAGGTGTCCACAACAGTAATGCGATTTTACAGTTATTTGCATTTGTACCATTTGTATCTCTTTGTAATGCAAATGGTGCCACACACCATTTCAGCTGGTGCCACATAACTTATAAAATATATTATATATCTAATATTAAATAACCTTATGTACTAGAGATTCACAGCTATATTAATTTCAGTCAGTTATTACATTGGATCTTCGTTATAGGGTCTTTTCAAATGTAAATAGTCTTTTTACGTATGGCATCATGGCGTCTTAGACGAAATCACAGGACAATTTCTAGTCAGAACAAATTCTTCTATCTGTTTGAAGAACAAATTTTAATTTTGGAAATTTTGAGTTTTACATCCTCTTCACTGCCCTTATTATTAGTTTGGAAATGGTTTAGAAGAAAAGTTTTCAGAATGGAATGTTCTGTCGAAAGGCAAGGTTAGAAAGGGTATTCACGAAAGCTCATGAACTAAAATTTGTCTGTGACAGAAAAGAAGTCTTTGACTCTGAGATTTGGCTATGACTCCACGCAAAACTGCCTTTGACACTTTCAGTTAGGTCTGAAAGTGACCTCCACTTGTATGGGCTCTCTAAATTGTCCTTATGAGACGCCGACAACAGTAACTCGATTTTAGTTCTGGCGATAACTGCATTAGTAATGTTATGGAAATATTCGTGTCGCTTTACTTATTGTCAATCATTAATTTAGCCGTTTCCTACGCTCTTTGTAAACTAACACAGTCATAACAAATGTAAAAGATGTCATGTAAACATATAATATATATTATATATATAATATAGCTATTATATATATAGGATCTTTTAAAAAGTAAATATTATTTTTAGCTGTATGTTACATTCAAAATGTGGCTTAAAGCGAGTCGGAGAGGAAAACACAAAGGACAATCTATAGACTAAGTTATAGACAAATTAAGTAAATGTTGTGAGTTAATGAGTTAATATCCAGTTCGTCAAAGAAAATTCTATGACATTTCGTGAATAGCTTCCCAGGCTTCTATAAAACAAGGATGCCTATCCCTGAGCCAAGTAATAACGAGTGGCAGTATTCACGAAAGGTCATAGACTAAAATTTGTCTTTGACTGAAAATGTCTTTGACTCCGAGATTTTGTCTATGTAATAACTATATGTGTATTGATGGATGTTTGTAATTATTACGGTATTCAACGTTTAATTTTTTAACAAAATTTTACGTAACCCAACCTCATTAGTACTGTTTCACTAGATCTTATTGTTTAATATATCCGTTTTTCGTATTCAGCCACATTTTGTAGTTTGTTGCAAACAGCTACCACTTTTCCGTCTACTGTGACGAAAAGAGGTTGCTTTATGGTATCTTTATTACAATTTAAAGGGCGATTACTGTAGTGTAAGGCGTAAAGTTCGAAAACAGTTATATAAATAATCTGTGCTACGTTTCCAATGATTCATGCACATTTACTAGGAAACTACAAAGTTTATGTACTACTTATATAAACAACTGGCACTATCTAACTCATGCACAACTGTACTTTACCTACAGAATAAGAGATAGAACATTTTAATAACGGCAGGATATCTTTTACATCTCAAATACATGGTGTCACTTCACACAATAAGAGGAATTAGTAGCAGATTCAGCATAACCTATTATCGTGTACCAAGATCAATCATAGATCTTGATACTTTTGATATTTTTTTATCATGAGTGATAAATGGATATATGATCATCGCTGCACGTGCTTGTAACTAGTTGGTACAGAAGATAGTTCCCTAAAACTCAAACAATATACTTTAATCAAAAGTTTGGTATGGAAACAGAGTTTGAAACTGAGTCTGAGCTCATTACACAGCTTCCCTTTGGTTCTCTGACAGAGGCAGAGCTGCAGGATCCCGAGTAGCGATGCCGTCTTTCTCGGTCTCATGAATTTCCTACAAAATTAACATAAGGAGTCAGTTACACAGCAGTATAGAGAATAATTCGGTATACACAGAAGATATTTCTAAGAAAAGAACTGATCAAGTGTACTTTCGGAATTGGAATTTTAAGTTGCATATTTGCATTGAAAGTATGCTTTATATATGAAAGACTGGGTATTGAAATACCCTGTAATTACTGTTTATCATTCACAAAAACATGTTTAGTATCTCTGATTCCTTCGTGAAATCTAACATGAACAAATTACCATTTCCTATTTTGAACAAGTAATCTACTTATTCACAATAAACAGAATGAAAATACAGTTAAACTTCAAGACGCACCTGTTTGCTGAGGAGGAGATCTCGTTCCGGGAAGCTTGGCTCGTACACGCGCCTGCTGTCCATGCCTCCCGCCCCAGCCATGGCCAAGAACAGCAGGGAACTTATGCAGAACGGGAAGGTGAACACTGGCAGCTGGTTCTAATGTAAAAGAATCGTAAGATTAGTTAAAACATGATTAAATATGAACTGAATAAATAATAATAATGATGATAATAATAATAATAATAATAATGACACAAGTGAAGCAGGACCGCAAACTCTATATTGACATTACGAACCAAAGGATAAGTTTACTGGAAACTGGACTAACCAGCGCGAAAGAGGGAACGAGCGCTGCATGGAGGAATGTAGTAAAGATGGAGTTGACGATGGCAAGGAGGAAGACTCTCGGCGAGGGAACCATGAAGATGGCGAGGCTTCCACCTGACAGGAACCCGTTGTAGCCCCAGCCACCAGCGTACACAGCAGCGTAAGGAGCCGATGACACCGCAAGAGCTGAAGTGGAACGAGTTAGCCTTGAACAAGATTCCCATCATTCATCTATTGGTCTAAAAGCCATTGAGCTAAACCGTTAAGAACAAAATCTTACAGAGACAATGAAGTAGAAATGCCGCTTTCCACTTTCCATATAAAACACAAAACTGTTTTCCTTGCTTATTAAAGCGAAAATACAGCTCTACAGCTAAAAGTTTCGGCAAAGTGAGTGTTTGCGTTCAGTGTTAATGTGTGATATAAAAGACATTAAAATGGGATAAGAGACAGAGGGGATGAAGACAGAAACAGAGAGACCTAGATATTCTAGGAGAGGTTAACAGATAATGCATAGCTATAAATTTTTAAAGTTCGTTTTCTGATTGTTATATTATTATAAGTTAACCGTAACTTTCCCATCAGAGAAAAGGCTTTTTTAATAAATGTTATTACAGGCATCTTTCTTGTATATAGTTAGAGACAGAAACACTTATTCTCACCTGTAAAGGAGGACGTGAGAGCGCCGAAGAAGGCGAAGACGGTAAGGATTGGCGAATACAAGAAGAGACCAATGAGCGTGAGCGAGGAGCACGCGATGCTCTCCACTGCGTAGGCTTGTCCAGCGGAGAGGAATGACCCAAGGAAGACCTGTCAAATCCCCGACAAATTAACTTGAGAAAATGTTCGATTCGTTACGACAGAAGTGGTTCCTCTAATCAAACGGCGATACCGATTATTTAAAAAGAGAAATAATAAATAAATAAATAAAATGAAACGATATATATATATATATATATATATTTTTTTTTTTTTTTTTTTTTTTAGATCAACACCTTAATCCTACATCAGGCACTCATTCTGACACTCACTTGCCCCCATTGGATGCTCTCTTCCTCGGCCACCTCCTGCGAAGTGGCTTCCGGTGCGACTCCCACAAGGCCGTGGCTTCGGAGGCAGATGAAGACGATGCAGGTGGCGATGTTGAAGGGGAGGGTGAAGGGCGGCAGCTTGGTCGGGGCCAGGATGGCGGCCAGGGCTGACAGCAGACACACGCTGCAAAGGAAAATGCGTTGTTTTTATTACTCGTTCCATGCACGAAGCCGAACAAAAAGGAATAATCTTTCAATGGAAATGTCCAATTCAAGTATTTATACAATCTGTGCAGTCAGTCTCTCGTGTTCATCGTAGTCAGCATCACCATCATTATTACTGTTATTGTTATTATTTGTTGTAATTGTATTATCATTAATATCATTTATATTACTGCTGTTGCTTTTATTGTTATCATAATAAAAATATTATTATTAATATTATTATTATTATTATCACTATTGCTATCATGTTATTTTCATTGTTATCATTGGAGTTTATTATAAATTGCTATTGCTATTATTATTATCATCCTTATCATTGTTGCTGTTGTTGTCATTATTTTTAGAATTGATTTTCATATCCTTAGCATTATTATTATTATCACTGTTATTACATTTACTATCATTGTCCTTAATATTGTTATTATTATCATCATCATCATTATTGTTATTGTTATTGTGTTATCATCATTATTATATAATCACTTTTTTATTACCATCAATTATTACTAGTAGTTATTTCTACTACAACTTCTACTACAACTGCAATAATAATGATACTATTATCATACTTGTTGTTGTTATTGCTGTTATCTTTTTTTATGTGCGTGCGTGTGCCTGTGCGTTTGTGTGTATATGTGTGTGTTTGTGAGTGAGTGACTGGGTGGAGTTAGTGAGTATATGCGTGTACATATATATATATATATATATATATATATATATATATATATATATATGTGTGTGTGTGTGTGTGTGTGTGTGTGTGTGTGTGTGTGTGTGTGTGTGTGTATGTGTGTGTGTGTGTTTGAGTAAGTGAGTGACTGGGTGGAGTTAGTGAGTATATGCGTGTACATATATATGTGTGTGTGTGTGTGTGTGTGTGTGTGTGTGTGTGTGTGTGTGTGTGTGTGTGTGTATATATATATATATATATTTATATATATACATATATATACATACACACACACACACACACACACACACACACACACACACACACACACACACACACACACACACACACACACACACACACACACACACACACACATACACACACACACACACACACACACACACACACACACACACCACACACACACACACACACACACACACACACACATATATATATATATATATATATATATATATATATATATACACACATACGTACATACATATATACCCATATGCAAATATTTGTTTACATATGTGTATGTGTTTGTACTGCATTTGTGTGTGCGCATTTGCATACATGTTCAAGTGCATGACTGTGTGCTTTTCTATGTTCATACATAACAGAGTGTTTTTTGTGTCTGTGTGCGTGTTGTACCTTTACAATCACGTTCATATTCTTAAATGTGATTTTAGTAAAGACATCATAAGCCTCAAATAATCCGTAGGAAGGAAAGGAAGAAGAAAAACACGAGAAAATATAGGAAAAGGAAGAAGCGAAGAACAGAAAGACCAAGAAGCAAAGCGAAAGAAAAGGTAGAAAATAAAGAAAAACGACGAAAAACAAAAATAAAAGGAAGCGAAAAAAGAATGAAGAAAAGAAAAAGAAGGGAGAGAGAGAGAGAGAGAGAGAGACATAGAGACAGAGATAAAGAGAAGAATTTGAAACCTGGTTCCCTTCCCAGACCACCTACCTGAAGGCGGCGCCGGCGACTATGTACCCCCAGACGGGTGCTGGCAGAGGCTGATGGCAGATTATCGGGTAGACGGAAGTGATCACAGTTCCCACCAAGACGGCGCTGAAGTTCGTGAGACCCGCTCCGATGGCTCCGTCGGGTTGTTTGAAAATCTGAAGGAAAATGTTTGCATAGTTTTATTTTTTTGATTTTTTTATTTTATTATTATATTTCACATCTTTTTATTTTTGTATTATATATATCTTATTTATTTATTCATCTATTTATGTATTTTTGGCGGGGGTAAATATTTTGTATAAGAAATGTTTCGAAGTGATCCGTCAGAAAATGCTACATGTTTCCGGTCGTTGTGTAAGGGGCTTAGAGATTCTTAAATCGGCGAATTTCACACCAAATTTGAATTTATATTGATGTTAGCATACATTTTCTTGCATCATTTAAAGAGGTTTTGATCATCTTTATTATCATCTACCAGGATTATTTGTGTTGCCAGGAACCTCCATTTACTCCAGCCAACAGTATTTTCTCGTGTGATTAATGCGTCTGTTGGTATATAAACAAAGACCTCTTGCTAAATTAGAACACAAGGGTTATCTTTTTTAATGTGCTAAACTTCTCTTGCTCGGAATTGGTTAAGGCATGACACTTGGACAAGAAAGTCTCGAGGGGAAAAAGTGAAGAACTGACCCCTTTATTGTCGCAGTTACATATGCATGAATGTCAAGTACGTACTATTTACATTCCTTCGCAAGACACGACGCAGGCTCA
>NW_020869878.1:594134-599134 GCF_003789085.1 Penaeus vannamei
CTATATAAATCCCACATATTTGACTTTTCCAAGGCAATAAAATCGTAGTTGTTGTTTAACCTCCACCTTTCTCCCTCCTTTCTCTCCCCTCCTCTTTACACTCTCCCCTCCCCCCCTCCTCCCCCCTCTCTTTATCCCCCTTCTCTCACCCCTTCTATTTACCCCCTTCTCTCTCTCCCTCCTCTCTACTTCTCCCTCTTCTCTGCCTTCCTCTCTACCTTCTCCCTTCCTCTCTCTCCATCCCCTCTCTTCCTTCCTCTCCCCCCTACTCTCTACTCTCTCTTCCCCTCTCTCTCTCCTCCCCTCCCCCCTCTCCCCCCTACTCTCTCTCTCCCCTCTCCCCGTCTCCCCTCTCCCCAGGTGTGCTTCGCCGACAACCCCCTCTCCGGGCTGCTCATCCTCCTCGGGCTCCTCCTCGGTGACGTCACAGCAGGTCTTGCGGCTCTGGCCTGCTCTCTGACGGCCATCATCACGGCTCTGGTAAAACGGCTGTTTTTGAAGGATATCCCGTGCCTTCACTTGTATTATCACCTCTGCCAAGGAGGTTGCGTTTTTTCGTAGCGGTGGTTGGTTAGTTAGTTTCTTTGCTTGTTTGTCTGTTTGTTAGCAAAATAACTCAAAAAGTTATGAACAGATTTTTATTAAATGTTTACCAGAAGTGTGTCTTAGCTCAACTTTAGCCCAACTTAGATGCTATTAAATTTTGGTGATGATCCGGATCATGATCCGCGTCAAGGATTTTTTAAATTATTATTATTATTATTATTATTATTATTATTATTATTATTATCGTTGTTGTTATTTTGTGTGTATGCGAAACTTTTCCCTTTTTTCCCTCTCTCTGGCTTGCGGCTTCTCATCTACATATCTCTCACGCAGCCGTATAAATTAAAAATCTAAGAATTTCAGCATTGCCCAACATTGCTCCTTTTATCTATAAAGAATTAGTAAATAAATTTTGTGGGGGGTTCCCGATTCAAGAAGTATAATCACTCGGGCGTTTGTGATATCTTATCATGTATAACACCTTGAAGAACTGAAAATTCGATATTTGTGTGTGTGCGTAAATTTTATGGTTTTTGTGTTATTTGTTACTGTTATTATTAATAGTAGCAGCAGTAGTAAGTATTGTATTATACCAAAGTCATAATGATAACAATTATATTTATCATTAGGATTAATCTTAGTATTGTCATCATTATCATTGTTATTACCATTATCGTTAACATTATCATTATCATTATTGATATCGTTATCATTATAGATATCATCATCATCGTCACTGTTGTCATTATTGTTATCATTATTATAGTTGTTGTAATAATAATGATAACAATAATAATAATGACATTAATAAGGAAAACAAATAAATAGTGAAGCGGTGACAACGTAAATCATGACAGGCATAAGGACAGTCCACCGGGCTTTGCTATAGGCGAATGTTAATCTATCGTCTTCAGTCCACAGATCAGTCTTTTATGTTTCAATCACAGTATATTTCAAGTTCGGTGACAAGCCAGTTAAGCAATGAGAAAATGAGTCGGCATTATAAAGTCTTCACAGTTGCGGTAATATTAGTAGTGATGATAATTACGATTCGTTATTATTACTATTGTCTTTAATATTGTCATTGTGATGGGGATGAAGATGGTGGTGGTGGTGATATTGATGATGATGATGATGATGATAATGATGATGATGATGATGATGATGATGATGATGATGATGATGATGATGATGGTGGTGGTGGTGATGTGATAATGGTGGTGATGGTGATAGTGATGGTCATGATGGTGGTGGTGGTGATGATGGTGATGCCGATGCCCATACCATCCGTAGGTATATTTGTTTATGCCTTTTCCCATACCCATTGGCATTACTATGGTGTATCTGTGTGGAGGGACAGACCTTGTTACAGCATTCCATTATTCATGATGGTGCGGCTCCTAGAGACTGAATTGTGGAAAAGATTAAGTTCTCCCCATAAATACCTAGCAGCCGTTTTATGGAGTTAAGAGAACACTTTTGGGTTTGTTTGTTTTCTTTTTGTCAGTCTAGGATTTATCGCAAGATATCCATGCCATTCTGGTGTCATTTTAATTCATACTAAAAAAAAAAAAAAAAAAAAAAATAAGTAAATAAATTAAATCTAGCACTTTCTATTTCCATGTGACAGGAAGCACGTGTTCATCTCACCAATATGACGCACCTGGGCCATGTTAGGGAATCGTTAGTGTGTCATTATCGGAGCACGTGGCTATTTGGTGACCATTTGGGCCCTAATGCTGTGAGAACCCGATGTAAACAAATTAGCGTGCGCGAGAGAGTCTGCGTAAAAATGCATGTTGGAGAGCATGCTTGAGTGGTGATTAAGATGTTTTTTTTTATGTTATTTTTACACCTGGTTATTGAGTTCCGAATACTTTTATCGCGCATGTGTTTACGCTAGTACTGTAATTACAATTCTTTACCAAATAGAAAAGCAGCGAAAATTCGACTAGTTGAAAAAAAGGGAAAATACATTTAAAAATCGGAAAAAAAGAAAGTCGACGAGATACCAGTCAAAAGTATTTAAATCGATTTCTTTTTCTGTTGCTGCTTTTACTTTTATATGTATATACATTACCAGATAGATAGTTGCATGGATGAATGGGCAGATGAAATGTGTCTTTTTATGCATGCCTTTTTGTCTTGATGTAATATCTGGTGACTGTTCCTAATTTTGTCGTTGAACCAAAAATTACCAACATTTTTATTTTTCCTCTGAGAAACTGTTTCATAGTCCGTTCACTAAACACATATACAGTATATTAGTCACTTGAAAGTAAATAAAATGTTAGTGTCAATGCACTTTTTTATGATGCAGAATATTATCATTACCAATCTGCAGTACAGAAAATAGGTAGACGGAGAAATTATTTCGTATTCATCTTTTTCAATTTGTCACAAACTTTTTAACTAGCTTACATGTCCAAACGTAGAGTATTGAACCAAGTTAAACAGACTAAAAGAATGCACACAGGTTCGATTCGTAATGAATGAAACTATTACCTAGGAGTACTAGGCTGTCCAAACAACAATCAGTACTATCCAATTAGTTTTATACACGTAATGAAAAGTCACAAATTCCGACAGCTGGGGTCATTAACTGTAGCTCCTTTCACTCTCATTTCCCAACAGAACCAGAAAAGAAAAAAAGAAAAAGGAAAAAACAAACAAGCATCGTTTTTGTATTTTGTGCTTGTTCTGTGGTTTATTTCCACCGTTATTACCGCAGATATTCAGGCAACCGGATGCAGCCATTTCTTCAGGGATCACCAACTTCAGCGCCGTGTTGGTTGGCACTGTAATCACCTCTTTGTACCCCAACGTCTGCTATCAACCCGTGTCGGCGCCGGTTTATGGCTATATGATTGCGGGGGCTGCCTTCAGGTAGGTACACCAGTGGTAAAGTAGATAAATAGATGGATTCAGGCTTACCTAATGCTTACCTAGACATGATGTGTTATTAATGCCCCAGGAGAAATTATCATCACCATCATTTATGGTTATTATTGTTTTTTTTTGTAATTAGTATCATTATCATTACCATCATCATCTTTATTGTTTCAGCGTGTGTCTGCTGTCAGGCCTGGCCGCCATCTTGGCCCCGACCAAGCTGCCGCCCTTCACCCTCCCCTTCAACATCGCCACCTGCATCGTGTTCATCTGCCTCCGAGGGCGCGGCCTGGTGGGGGTCCCGCCCGATGAGGCCGCTGGGACTCCTGACGGCGACGCAGAAGTTGAATGGGATCAGGTAAACCGCAGACTCCAGGGACGTGACTGTTATTTTTTTTCTCTCTTATTATTTTTTTTTTCCTGATTACCATGAAGATCAAGATTATTGTTGTAATTATTGTTATATTTATTATTGTTGTTTATATTGAGAGGTGATGAAAGCTCGGATGTTTGAAGAGCCATTGTTATTGTACTCGACACCTTTATAATTAGTATCATTGCGGTTACTGCTATTCGTATTACTAGTTTATAAATCCATAATTATTCTCCATCAGCACCGTCACCCCCCCCCCCCCACTCCTGCTAGTACCTTATGACCGGAACCAGAGCCACTTTACGACGGTACCAGCGACAGACCTAATCCCCCCCCCTCTCCCTCCCATTTCTCATGGGCGTCGTCGGCAGGTCTTCGTAGGATGGGCGATGTCTGTCGGCCAGGTCTACGCGTTGGAGAGCCTGGTGTGTTCCTGCCTCACGCTGGTCGGGCTCTTCCTGTACTCTCCCTTGCTGGTGGTTTTCGCAATGGGCGGCGCTCTCGTCTCCACGGTCACGGGTGAGGGATCCAGGGCTCTGGTTTGGAGTTTTCTTTGTTTTTCTCTTTTATTTTCTGTCCCTTCTGTCTCGCATTCTCGTTTTTTCCTCCCTTGAACCTTTCTCACTCTCCCCTTAGGCCTACATCTTTGTTTTTCTCTCTAACATATTTCCGAACCTTTCTCCCTCTTACATCTGAGTCACCGCCCGATCGATTTTTTTTCCAAGATGTTCGATGAAAATGCACTAAGAGAGCCCGCCGTTCGCAAAATGTATTCGCGGCAAGCATCCTGGGCGAACAGGGCGAGAGTTGGAGGCAGTTCGCTTCGCCCGCGGCCCGTTTGTAAACAACCAAAGAGGCCGCCAGTTAGAGCCTTTAGACCCTGTTCAGACGAGCGACTTTAGCGGCGTGACTGCTAGAAACGCGACTGCCAGGTCAGTGGAAGTGAATAGAAGCGCACACACGTAGTAGCTGTGGCCTGTGGCGTGACTCAAGACCCTCACAGTCGCCCGATTGCTCAGCCACTCGAGGTACATGTGTTGCTATGCGGCCGCACACACGGCGACAGCTACTGCGTTTTCATGGTGATGGCGCGCCTCATTGGCTGGAAGAGGGATTCGACCAATGAAAGGGCATCACGTGGAGCGAGGCAGATATACAGCTGACAGTAGCTTCCGTTTCCCCCAGCCAA
>NW_020869878.1:631634-636634 GCF_003789085.1 Penaeus vannamei
CCCTCCCCCTCTCCCCTCCCCCGCTGGAACTGCATCGTCCGGCCGCCCTTCCGTGCGCGCTGAGGCTCGCCCGCCCGTCCCGCTGGATCCCCGGCCTACAAAAAGTGTGTTAGCGTGTCTAAGGGGACGACCGCCCTGCTACCCGGGGGGCGGAGTCGTGCTCGCGTCCGGTCGTGCTCGCCCCCGGGTGGGCCTCTCCTCGCCTCGACGTCGCTATGTGATCACTCCTGATTACGTGCATGCTTGCCACCTGCTCCGGGGACTTACCGACCGGCCGCCGCGATCGAGCCGAGCGGACGGGGGGGATCGGCGAGCCCAAAATACGACCTCGGATGAAGGGAAACGAAGCCTAAACGCAGAGCAAGCACGGCAGGCTGATCTGCCATGACGATAGCGGGGCGAGCCGTATGATAAGCCGGGAGAAAGGGCCGGGCACTACCCCCACTGAAGGAGCCGGAGTGGTCAGCCCCGAATCGCCGCCTGGGACTCCTTCGCCGGCGGGGGCTGGTGGCGGCGTGGGGCTCGGGCGGGCCGCTTTCTCACGCTTGTTATTGGGGTACGGTTATGGCTCCGCGGGTTCGCGTGTTGGAGAGAAAGGGAGCAGGCAAAGAGAGGGAGGGAGAGGGAAAGAGGAGAGAGAGCGGAGGGAGTGAGGGGAGAGAGAGAGAGAGAGGGAGGAGGAGAGAGAGAAAAGAGAGAGAAGAGGGGGGGAGGAGAGGAGAGGAGGGAGGGAGGTAGAGAGAGAGGTAGAGAAGGGCGGAAGAGAGAGAGGGAGAGGAGAGAGAAGAGAGTTAGAGAAGAGAAAAGAGAGAAGACAGACAAGCAGACCGACAGACGGAGAGAATTGCTCTTGATTAGAAAAGTCTGTTCACGCACGAGGCGATTTCTCAGCCCGTAAGTCAGAGCCAGACACTGATTAGGCACGATGGAATTAGCGCTCCGTTAATGGAGGCGGGAGTTTTGTTGAGTTTATTAGAGGCAGATCGATTGGCTGCGTCCCACTTGGCGTGACTGGCGCGGCGACGACCCCGTTCTTGAGGAATGCAAAAGGGCGGACGTAGAAGAGGAGGCTGGCGTTCTTGCAAGTTCACGAACGGTCCGAGAGAGAGAGGTAGTTTACGAGGATGCTCCTTCCCTGTGACCATCTGGTATTGCAGGGAGGGAGGGGGGGCAAGTCTGCTCTCTCTCCTCTCTCTCTCTCTCTCTCTCTCTCTCATCTCTTCTCTCTCTCTCTCTCTCTCTCTCTCTCTCTCTCTCTCTCTCTCTCTCTCTCTCTCTCTCCCTCTTCTCTCTCTCTCTCTCTCTCTCTCCTCTTCTCTCTCTCTCTCTCTCTCTCTCTCTCTCTCTCCCTCCCTCCTCCCTTCTCCTCTCTCTCTCTCTCTCTCTCTCTCAAGGAAGTTGAGAGATGCAAGAGAGAGCGGCGCGAGGTGAGCGGGAGTGCGTGCTGCTCGCCGCGGGAATGGAAGGAGCCGACCGTGTCTTCCTTATTCTCGACGTTGCTCGAAAAGCCAAACAAACACCCACCAACGCCGACGCTTCGAACCGGCCCCCGGAGTCACAAGCAGGAAAGAAAGCGAAGAATGTTCGCCTTTTTTCCCTTAGCGATCCTCATGATGGAAAAGAGTTCAGCGGAGAGGAACCTCGCCGTCGGGAGCGTCCCGGTGATGATAAAAAGCCGCAGTTGCCGCAGGAGGCGATGCGGCGGCGACGCTGAACCGCCGTGACTCGTGGGAGCGAGAGGGCGGACTACCGGACAGTCCGGTGCTGGAGGGAGATATGACCACCGAGTCGTGCATATAAAACCGTAATCAGGGAGAACACGAAACGAAAGCATAAATATGGGTTTCTTAAGAGGCGACTGCGAGTAACAAAGGAATGGGTGACTGCAGGTCAAACCCGATATGCTGCAGGGCGTGGCTTCTCGGGTCACATCGTCATGCATGCGTTAAGGGGTCATGCGAAAGGGGCTGGTGATTTGTATTTCTTGCATCAGCCATGAAAGTTAGTTGACGAGAGGGAGAAAAAAAAAATGAAACGTTGTAAAATCAGTGATAAGGGAAGGCAAGGTCAGAAAGGGGTGCACGTGGGGAGCTTGGGATCAAATCGAAGGGTAATACAGTGATGTTATGAACCAATTTTACATACACTCGTTCCATGTTCCATTATCATGCACCTTTCTATTCGCTCACTCGGCCCAGTCATCCATCCGAGTGGTCGTATAACTGGCCAAGTCTCCTCCTCGTTCTCGTCAACCTTGTCGGTCCACTTTTCCCGCTCGACTCGACCTCGCCTCCAATCAACCGATCTGACCTGACCTCTGACCTAAGACAACCCAATCCTTCCCCCCCCCCACTAGCCAGGAAGGAGGCAGAGCAGCAGCAAAGCCCAATAACAGGAAGTAGAGAGCAAGAGTGAGCGAAGTGAGGCGTCGTGAGGAACCTTTTCCGACGCCCACGACGACCACGGCACGTGAGGTGTGTTATGAACGTCTATCGGCCGGTTTGTTCAACGCGAGGCCCAAAGAATACTCGTATATACAGACAGAGATACACACAGATAAATGCATATCTATTTATGTATTAGATATATACATTCATCTGTCATTCATCTATCTATCTATACGGTAGATATGTACGCATAGACTGATAGACATGCACTTATTTCTGTGTTTGCATGTCCGTGTTACGAACGTTCATTACGAATGTTCATTGTTCATACGTATTAAGATTGTTCATTGGCTCGGGCCTTGCACAATTTTAACAAACTGGCCGTATATCATTAAGATCTCGTTGACTTCCGAGTTTTGCGCAGGTGATAAGGCCTATGACGTCACTTTGGGGGGTGGGGCGGGTCGACAGTGAACTCGGTGGGGGGGGGGGTCGAAGGTGAACTCGGTGGGGGGGGGGGGAGGGGTTAGAGAACTTATCTAGACCTAGGTCCTGAAGGCGACACGAAAGACTCTCTCCGTAGCGTAGGCGAAGGAAGCTTAGTTCTAGGGGCGCGTCTGGGTCTCATTTGCATAGCGTTCGTCAGTCTTGCATCATTACATCAGCGCTGAATCCCTGATGTAAGGAATGTGTAATGGACTAGCGTCTCCAGAGAAAAAAAAAATGTGCATTAAAACCAGTGAGGAACATCAGGTAAATCAGACGAACATTGTGTGTATGTGTGTGGAAGTTCATATATATAATTTCATATATATTATATATATATATATATATATATATATATATATATATATTATATATATATATATATATATATTATATGGAGAGAGAGAATAAAAAGATTTAAGGAGGAAAACGAAGCAAAGGAACACAAAAAGACAGAGAAATGAATAAAAAAACGGCAGGTAAGAGCGTGCAAGGCGAGAGACCGAGCGAGAGAGAGAGAGAGAGAAGCACCCACCCAGCAAGCAAGCAAGCAAGCAAGCAAGCAATAAGGCGGCGACGAGGTGACACAACTTCCAAACCCGGGGCAAGCACGACCGTGTGCCTGGCCCTCGCATGTGAACCATTGCATATCCGACTAATGTGGGATGGAATGACTGTCGGGTTGGCGATGCAGCCGCGGCCGGGCTTGCAATATGATGCTTGTGGGCGAGGGTTGGGGAGGGGGGGGGAGGAAGGGGGTGGGAGAGGTGGGACGGAGGAGTGGGGGAGGAAGGAGTGGGAGGGAAGGAGGTGGGAAGGAGGGAGGAGAGGGAGAGAGAGGGAAGAGAGAGAAGAGAGAGAGAGAGGAGGAGAGAGAGAGAGAGAGAGAGAGGGAGAGAGAGAGAGAGAGAGAGAGAGAGAGAGAGAGAGAGAGAGGAAGAGGTATAGAGAAAGGAAAAGGAGGAACGAGGAGACATAGAGAGTGAGAGAGAGAGAGAGAGAGAGGGCGAAAGAGACAGAGAGAAGAAGAGAGAGAAGCAGAGACAGAGAAGAGAGAGAGAAAGTTGGGAGGGAAAGAGAAGGGGGAAAAGGAGGGAAAGATGAAGGGAGGGAGAGCAAGAAGGAATGTGTGAAATACGCTAGATATTTAAATTTCTCTTAATGGAGAAGTATTTACTGACTGAACTTGAATAAAAATGTGCATACACTAATGCATATGCAACGCAGATCAACTGGATGCACTAAGATGATGATGATGATGATGATGCAGTTGTTGATAATGATAAATATAACTATTACTACTACTACTCCTGTAGCTATTTACTTTTACTGTTCCTATTGCTATTTCTATTGCTATTACTATTAGTATTAGTATCAATATTAATACTATTAACAGTTCTGTTACTGCTAATACTATTACTATTACCGCTGTTATAATAAAAATAATAAATTGAATGATGATGATAATTGTATTAATAATAATGAAAATAATAAGGGTGATAATGATAATTATGATAATGATAATAATAAATGAAATAGTAATGATAGTTACATCAACAATAACAACAACAATAAAATTGATACATATAGTAATGAAAATGATGATAATGATAATGATAAAAGTAATGATAATGACATTTTCAATACCATTCATGATAATACTAATAATGATAATTAATAATAATAACAACAACAATAATGATAATCAATAATAACAATAATGATAACAAAAAAATAACAAGTATACATGCAATGACAACTCCCCCCCCCCCTCCCCCCCACCACCCATGGCATTCTCTCTCTCTCTCTCTCTCTCTCTCTCTCTCTCTCTCTCTCTCTCTCTCTCTCTCTCTCTCTCTCTCTCTCTCTCTCTCTCTCTCTGTATCTCTGTCTCCGTTGCTTTTAAGTCTATTTAACATTTATTTTGAAAATGTTTTCGCGAAGGCAACTCCAGCTGATGCACACTTGGCACTCTCATCCCGGGATCCAAGCTGGCGGCTCGTGCAGTGCAGGGTGCAAGGCTGAGACTGAGCAGAGAAGAGCAAAGGGGCGTGGAAAGAAATGAGATTTTTAATTATGGGTGGGTGTGAATTCGGTGTGGATATCGATGCTATGTATGTGTGTGTG
>NW_020869878.1:639134-644134 GCF_003789085.1 Penaeus vannamei
TTTTTTTTTTTTTTTTTTTCTTTTTCTTTTCTTTTTTTACGTATTTTTGTTTTTAAAGGCATAGTAATACAGCAAAATTTAGTATTAGAATCAATAGAGTAAATTCCAATTGTCATTTATAAATGCATGATTTCTTTATGAATTAGAAATTCAAACAGGAAAAGTTATAAAGTTTTATCATGCATTCCCTTCCTCAGTCGGGTCTTGACTTTTGCCCCGAATTCATGTATGTTAAGTGCTGGTATTAAGGATCCTGTTTTACCCAGATATTAGAGGATGTAATGCTAAATGGATGAATTGATATAATTGTGAATGCATATGTTTTGCATTGTGATAATTTAGACAAGTCTTGCCTTTCACCCTGAACGAAGAAATAAAGAAAGGATGGAGAAAGTCAGGCACCACATGCCATGACACCAGTTTTGTTGCTAGGAAATATTTATTCTTTTGTTATTATTTTTTATATCTTTCTTTTTTTGGCCCATGAATACAGCAATGGAATTCGTCGAAGGTGATATTCCAATTGTATCAAGTTGTGAAATGTAAAGAGAACAATGGACCAGAATTGTGAAAGAAAGGAAATTGTAGAAGTTAGAAGGGAGGATTGATTACTTTATGTACAAGGAAATAATGAAAACATACTGGTGGAATGGGGTTGACAGTCTTGATTTAGTTCCACGTTTCTTTTTACCATATTCAGAGTAATGATTATTGATTTATGATTAGCAGGAAAAGGGAGGGTGTTGAGTTAATCTTAGATAGGAGTTATGTTAGCAACAAAGAGCAATCCTTGTTCTCATTCTCATAATGTTTATTGCTAAAATTCACTTTGATATGCCACCTGTTTTTATTTGTCCATAATATAAAAGTTAATGTTAAAAAATGTTTCCATGACTGTTGTAGCTTTGACACACTCAACAAAAGAATTAATTTAATCCACCCTACGAGCATTGAAACCACTAAGATATGCTACATATATTGAAATTCAGCATCAAATTAAATTTTTTCTGAGTTTCCTTAAAAACCAAAATCCTGGGTGGTGGCGGATGTAATAAAATAAAATACATTTACAAACTCATATCGTGGGATAGAAATTTTGGAAGAATTTGGTACTAGTTACTATTTTGAAAATTTCCTTGACATATTGAATGATTTAGTAAGAATATATTCTATAATTTGTATGTGAAACATTCTTATACAATATTATCACTATCATTTTTATTATCATTACATTTATTATCTTCATTATGATTATTATCTTTGTCTTTACAATTATTATCATTATCTTTGTCATTACAATTATTATATCATTATATAAATTATTATCATTCCTCTCCTATTATCTTTAATATCAATCCAAGCCATGTAGAATTACCAGCTTAGCTATTCATTACCTATTTAGCAGCGTTCTTGTAGCTATGCAACACAAGGTACAGCTTTGCAATAAATGGTGTTTGCTACAGACTGGTGTTATTACAATAGCTGTTTTGTTCTGGCATCTGTACAGGGCGCTGTTATTCACCTAAACGAACATGGGAAGATGGGATACAATATGAGGATGTCTTGTACCAGCTCCATGTCGAGAGGATGCCGACATAAGACAGAACTACCTCACAGCAGGAAGTCTGGCGTCACAGATTATATCATATTCACTTTTTTTTAGGAATGAAGGGTTGTTCTGGTTCACCACGTAATTGACAATTTGAAAACAACTTGTGCTGTAACTTGCTTTGCCGTCGATACCTATGCAGTCAGTAATTCGAAGAGCAATGTGGCGCATTTCCGGTGAACTTTTTATACTTGGCGAAGGAAAACATAGTTTCCTTTACATGTTATAGTCTTTAATACTTATGGTTTAATGATTCACTGACTTCCATTGCATTTGATAAAGGAAATTAGAAGATATTTGGCAACTGTAATGGGCGATCTACATATGTCTCATTGTAACCTTGATTGCAGGAATTTTTGCAAGTGATAATAGAAACTTGCAACAAAAGTCAAATGAGAAAAGCGATCCACACACTTTGTATCACGTCATATCAATAATATTTATATGATTACCTGCCATAAAATGTGTAAAGTAGAAAATGAATTCCCAAAAATCATACCATTTCATATCTACTTTATGGTATCAGTTGCAAGGTAGACATTCAGTTACAGTCTTTTGGTTGCTGGCGGCTAGAAAATTCACGTGGACTTCCCAGAGAAAGAAAACTTCGTCTTCTTCCAGAAAAAAACTATAGGAATGTAAGAATGGCAGTTTTCATATGGCAGGCTTCTACATTTTTGTCTTGGAAGCGAAATGGGTCTCAGTTGAAGGTATCAGGTTGGAGGTGGAAAGGAAGGAGTTAGCGTTACAGTACAACGGCTGTGCTACGTGTTTTCCAGCTGACAGACCGTCACTTTCCTTTCTTTCTTTTATTCGTTTTCCTTCGTATTATTATTTTCTTTATTGAACGCAGGATTTTGAGGTATGACTGGAACATTTAATTCCTCTTTCATCCTAACAAATCCTTGTACAAATCGGCGTTTCGAGGATAATTCGTACAGATTTATGTGTTGATCCAGAAGCTCCATTTCTAAAGGGAAATATGAGTCAAATATAATGCATTATTTTCAACAAGTAAACGGTTATATACTACATGAAGAATGGAAAAAGACACTCTACCGTGTTGATACTATGGTAGAAAAACCCACAATGCACAAACTAAATTTATTGAAGAAAGTGAGACCAATAATAAATCTAGTTTGTGAATTGTAGTTTTTCTACCATACTACATGAAATATTCTCGATGGTCGTCACATGGTTTCTTTCCACGCTGAGTAAGAGGTGTTTCATTTTTTCCTTAAATGTCATAACCGGGGATTTCATGCGATAGGTTCCGTAGCTACTGGTGTTGCCTCTGCTATTGTTGTGTCTTTCTTGTTTTTTTTTATTATTATTATTTTTTATTATTATTTTATTTTTTTTTTTTTTTGCCTATTGTTGTTGCCTCTGTTATTGTTGTTCTTGTTGCCTTTCTTTTATTCTTATTTTTTTTTTTCTTTCCTATTTTTCTTTTTTTTTCTTTTTTTTCTTTTTTTTTTTTTTTTTTGCCTACTGCTGCTGCTTCTGCTATTGTTGCATTTCTTGTTTATTCTTGTTATTGTTTTTATTTTCTTTCATTCTTTCATTCTTTCCTTCGCCGTTATTAGCATTACCACGACCCTAACACAGCAACTCTCTCTCTCTGTACATCCGCTACTTACACATTCAAAAGCACAGGAAGTACTCCGCCGAACCCATACGTCTGGCAGCGCGGAGTGGCGGAGAGTGAAAGTGAAACAGCTCTCTCTCTCTCTCTCTCTCTCTCCTCTCTCTCTCTCTCTTCTCTCTCTCTCTCTCTCTCTCTCTCTCTCTCTCTCTCTCTCTTTTCTCTTTCTCTTTCTCTTTCTCTTTTCTCTTTCTCTTTTCTCTCTCTCTCTCTCTCTCTTCTCTCTCTCTCTCTCTCTCTCTTCTCTCTCTCTCTCTCTCTCTCTCTCTCTCTCTCTCTCTCGCTCTCGCTCTCGCTCTCTTCCTCCCCTCACTCTCCCTCCCTTCTCCTCCTCTCCCCTGCCCCCCCCCCTTCTCGCCCTCTCCTCATTCTTCCACTCCTTAATAAAATTCTCTCAGCCGTGAAGCATTATTTTGTAGCTTTTATGCGCATCATTAACTTCGTTTCAGTAATATGATTTTTTTCTCTTTCAATTCTACATCATATCTAACAATATCTTATCCTTTTATTCATATATTCATATAGCTGTTCTTAAGTATATGCAAGAGAGAGGCAATTTTGTATACCTTTATATATTGTGTATTCATTGATATGATAAAGTCATAATCAGATATTAAGTGAATCATTTTCATATCCTATTTTTTCTCCAGTATTCTATCATTATAACTACCAAACACATTTTAAATACCATAAAAATCAGTCGTTTTTTTTTTTTTTTTTTTTTTTGAGAGAGAGAGAGAGAGAGAGAGAGAGAGAGAGAGAGAGAGAGAAAGTTAACGATGTCAATGATAATCCATTACATCTACTCTTGCTAGTATTAATGATAAAATTATGCTAATAATCTTCACCGTAATGATGATAGTGATAATAATGATAATAATGACAACTACAGTGATAATAATAGTAATTATATTAATGAGAATAATGATGATGACGATGATGAGAAAAACAATGATGATAATAGATAACAATAGTAGTAGGTAGTAAAAACAATACAATATAGATTCGATCACAGCTAACTAAATTTTCTTAATAATGATAATCATTATTTCATTATCTTATCGTTATCAATAATACTTATTATCTGCTGTTATTATCATTATTATTACTTGGATATGAATCAGTCATTATTATTAATTATTGGCATTTAATTATTCATTGATTACTATTGTTATGGTTTTCATTATTATGTATAATATTCGCTTGATCAGATGAATTTCCTCCCATATTATTTATTATCGTTCATTATAGAACAGTACTACTTATTACTTGCCTATTGTTTTAATATCATTATTAATGATACATCATCATCGATCATGCATTATATGCTTCATTCACCAATCACGACACGGCACGGGGACCATTTCCTCAAGTCGATCACCTATCACTGTTCTCATCATCAAGTCATTCAATCATCACCTGGCCCCATCACGCACTATTAATCATTTTCCTCCTCCTCCTTAGCCATTCATCCATTTTCCTCGTCATATCATTTTCCTCGTCCTGCATTGCAGTCTCACCGATTCGGCACTCCACCACCGACTGATCATTTCCATCATCATCAATCATCATCATCACATCAACTCGACCACCGAGATCTTCATTTCTTATCATCATCATTCTTGATTATACGGGGCTTAAGTCCGTACGCGAGTGCGGGAGGGGGAGCGGGCACCGCGGGGGGACGCGGCCGGGATTTTCCGTCATGGGAATCATATGGGGACTTGTCCTCATCGAGTCATCAGT
>NW_020869878.1:657567-675136 GCF_003789085.1 Penaeus vannamei
ACCCCATCATAGGAACTGAAATACACGTTACGAATCCCTTAATTTACCTTTGTAATTAATATTTCGGTGCCATATAACCATGACGTTGCAGCACCAGGTGTGTCTTTTAGACCAACCAATCAATCAATCAACCCAACCTAATTCATCTAACTCGGCATTTTACCTCAATTTCCAGGTGTTCGAACGAGCGAGCCAAGGGACTCGAGACTCCCGACGAGGAACAGAGAACAGAGAACAGAGAACAGAGAACAGAGAACGCACACACACTCAGTCGTCGAAGGTGCGTGAGGCTCGAGTATTCTGAGACTTTTCAGGTCACGAAAGCCGTTGAATTGCTCTGCTGAACGTTTCGTCTCCGTTACTGTTTTCCTTTTTACGTATTCTGAAAGCGGTAGAGATATGGATAGACAGATTAGATAGATAGATAGATAAATAGATAGATAGGTAAATAGATAGATAGATAGGTAAATAGATAGATAGTAGGTAAATAGATGAATAGATAGATAGTAAATAGATAGATAGAGTAGAGAAATAGGTAGATTAGACAGGGCAAATTAGATAGATAGATAGGATAGATTAGATAGATAGAGTAATAGAAGAATAGGTAGATAGCAAGGGAAATAGATTAGATAGATAAATAGATAGATAGATTAGAGAAGATAGGTAGTAGGTAGGACAGGGCAAATAGATAGATAGATAGGTAAATAGAGATAGATAGATAGAGAAATAGGATATTATAGACAGGCAAATAGATAGATAGATAGGTAAATAGATAGATTAGTATAGATTGAGAATAAGTAGATAGACAGGCAAATAGTAGATAGATAGGTAAATAGATAGATAGATAGATTGAGAAATAAGTAGATAGACAGGCAAATAGATAGATAGATACAGATAGATAGATAGATGAGAATAAGTAGATTGCAAATAGATAGATAGATTGTAAAATGATAGATAGATAAAATAGATAGATAGACAGGATAGATTAGAAATAGGGATAGACAGAAGACAGGAAAATAGATAGATAGGATAGGTAAATAGATAGTAGGTAGACAGATAGATTAGATAGGTTAGATAGATAGATAAACAGGCAGTCAGACAGATAGACAGACAAACAGAAAAGAAGAGAACAGAAAGAGAGGAAAGAGTGAGGAGGAAGGAGGAAGAGAAAGAGAGTAGGTAGAAGGAGGAGGCAGGTAGCAGAGAAGAGTAACGGGAAGGGGGATGGGTATGCAGGGTGTGGAAGAGGGGACAAGGATAGGTATATAAGAGGCAAGAAATTCAGCCTGAGAGAGAGACAGAGAGAAGAGAGAGAGAGAGACAGAGATAGATAGACAGAGAAGAGAGAGAGAGAGAGAGAGAGAGAAGAGAGAGAGAGAGAGAAGAGAGAGAGATGAGAGAGACAGACAGACAGACAGACAGACAACAGACACACACACACACCACACACACCACACACAACACACACACACACACACACACACACACACACACACACACCACACACACACACACACACATTACACACACACACACACACACACACACACACACAACAACACCAACACACACACACACACAACACAGACACACAACACACACACACACACAACCACCACACATACACACTCAATACACATGCACACACACACACACACCACACATTACACACACACACACACACACACATACACAACAGAGAGAGTAGAGAGAGAGTAGGAGAGAGAGAAGAGAGAGAGAAGAGAGAGAGAAGGAGAGAGAGAGAGAGAGAGAGAGATAGAGAGAGAGAGGAGAGAGGAGAGATGGGAGAGAGCGATTTAACGGTCATTCACGGTTTTAAATAAACGTCAAAAAAGAGAGAGACAGCGCCGATTTGCCTCAGGCGATGATGCTCGCTACCTTTGGGCCTAAAAGGGGGGGGGGTAGAGTGGGGATAGGGGAGGGGGGGATGAGTGAGACATGGGGGTAAGGGGAAGGTAGGGTAGGGAGGGGACAGAGGGGAAATGAGTGGGACGTGGGGGAGGGGGGGGAGTGGAAGGGGGGGACAGAGGGGAAGAATCGAGGGACATGGGGTACGGGGAAAGGTAGTAGGGGAGGGGACAGAGAGGAAAATTTAGAGGGACATGGGAGGGGGCAAGGGGGGGGGGGCGAGGAAGTAAGGGGGACATGGGGTACAGGGGGAAAAGTAGGTAGGGGGGACAGGGAAGGGAAATGAGTGGGACATGGGGTTAGAGGGAGGTAACGGTAAGTAGGGGAGGGGACAGAGGGGGGAAATGAGTGGGACATGGGGTACAGGGGAAAGGTAGGTAGGGGAGGGGACAGTGAGGGAAAACTAGAGGAATATGGGAGGGGGGAAGTGGACGGGGGGGGGGCGAGGGAAGTAAGGGGGACATGGGGATGGAGAGGGAAAGGGGGGGGGGGCGAGGAAGTAAGGGGGACATGGGATGGAGAGGGAAATGGGGGGGGTCGAGGAAGTAAGAGGGAAGTTGGGGGGCGGGGAATGGGAGGGGGAGAGCAAACAAAGTATTAAGAGAGAAAATGTGGCATTCGTTTACATAGTAAAATTATCAAAAAGTGACTGCAAGGACAGAGAAAAAGGTACTCCCGATACCAAAACCTTAACAGTAATAACGAAATATCATGAAATCCAAAAAAAAAAAAAAAAAATAATAATAATAATAATAATAATAAATAAATAAAATAAATAAATAAATAAAAACAAAAAAAGAGAAAAAGCATCCAAAAAAGGACAGCATGATTATTAGCTCTATAAACATCGAGACTGTTTTAAATCGCCAAAATCAATTAACATCATGAACAGCTAGATTATGAAAAACATGAATCTCATTATAAAGAACTCGAAATGCTGCTAATCTCTTATCATTTCGATGATTATATTGGATCTATGACAGTTAGTCGCGGTGTAGGTTTAGAGCTCTTTACGGGAATTTTGTACACACAACACAAATACACATATGTACACGCACGCATTTAAATGTTCACATACATACGCTCATATGAGTGTACATATGCACATGGTAATATGGATATATTGATGCACTTGATAATATAAATGTATATATGCACATGTTAATATGAATGTACACATACACGCGTTAATATAAATGTACACATACGTAAGATCATATGAATGTGTACATACACATGACAATATGTATATATAGATGCCCTTGCTACTATGAATGTACACATATACACACATAAAATATGATAATATAAATGTAAATAACATAATGAAATATGGCCTGATATATAAAGTTACACATACATATGCCAATATAAATATATACATACACAGGCTAAAATAAATGTACAAATACAAATGCTAATATAAATGTACACATACACATGTCAATATAAATGTACACGTACACACGCTCATATAAATGTACACAAACACATACTAACCTTGCACACACACCTGATAAAACACACGACCCCGCGCATGCTGTTATATAAACTGAGAAACATGTGCAAACGCATGCTAATGTAAACGCACACACACACACACACACACACACACACACACACACACACACCACACATACACACACACACCACAAACACCACACACAGTAATACACATGTAGACACATCGGAAAACGCTCTAGAGAGGGAAGGAAGGAGACAGACAAAGAGTGGTCAGACGAAGAGAAGAGGAAAGAGGAGGAGGGGGAAGGGGAGGGGGGAGGAAGGAGCGGGGGGAGCACGGATGCAAAGGACGGGGAAGAGGAGGCGAGAGAAGAATAGGATGCGAAATTGCATAAGCAGGGAGAGAGGTAAAGAAAATGCGTATTACTACAAGGATGCGCACGTGCACATACAGATAGAGGAGGGAAAGACCTAGGAGGGAAGGGAGAGAGAGACAGTGAGGAGAGAGAGAGAGAGGGATAGAGAGAGAGAGAAGAGAGAGAGAGAGAGGAGAGAGAGAGAGAGAGAGAGAGAGAGAGAGAGAGAGAGACAGAGACAGAGAGAGAGAGAGAGAGAGAGAGAGAGAGAGAGAGAGAGAGAGAGAGAGAGAGAGAGAGAGAGAGAGAGAGAGAGAGAGAGAAGAGAGAGAGAGAGAGAGAGAGAGAGAGAGAGAATAAGAAAGTGGGAGGGCGCTTTGGAGCAAAAGACTATGATACAAAAAGGAACAGAACAGAAAGGAGGAAAAGAGAGGCGCAACAGACAGAGAGGGAGAAAAGCCGCGACAGAGCAGAGAGAGAGAGGGAGAGCACCCACGAGTCCACGCATAAGCCACCATTAAACACCATGTGGTAACCCCGGGCCAAAATTATTCCTTAAATCGGGGACATTTTATGGCACTGGGTCGAGGGTCCCGGTGGCAAAGCCTCGTAAAGACCAGTGTCGACTCTCCCCACCCCCCACCCCCCGCTCCAGCCCCCGCCATACCCCACCCCCACCCTCTCCCTTCTTCGCCTGCTCCTATTCTCTCTCTCTCGCCGCTTTCTTTTATTTTCCTTTCTTCTCTTCGCCTGGGTTTTCGTTATCATTATTTATTCTCTCCCCTTTACAGTCTCTTCCGTTCCTTCTCCTATCCCTGTCTTCCTCTCTCTCTCCTCCTCCTCCTCCTCCTCCTCCTACTCCTCTCCTTCTCTTCTCAGCTCCTCTCTCTCCTCCTCCTCCTCCTCCTCCTCTCTCTCTCCTCCTCCTCTCCTCCTCTCCTCCTCCCTCTCTCCTCCTCTCCTCCTCCTCTCCCTCTCTCCTCCTCCCTCCTCTCCCTCTTCCTCTCCTCTTTCTCACGCCATACGACCGCCCTCTTCACCTTCCTTCCCTCCTTCCCCCGCCTCCTTTCGCGGTTATGCCTCCTGTTCAGGACCTGCTCAGGACTTCACCGGGGCTCCTGACCCGCTCCTGCTCACTCCCTCACCTCCCTGTCCCTCCCTCTCCGCCTCCTGCCCTCCCTCTCTCCTTCCCTCCTGCCCCCTCTCTCCTTCTTTACCTGTCCTTCCTCTCCTTCCCCTTTGCCCCTCTCTCCTTTCCCTCCTTCCCCTTCCCTCCTTCCCTCCCACCCTCCACCTCCTCCTCCCTCCCCACCTCCCCTCCCTCCCTCCTCCTCCCTCCTCCCACTTGCCCCTCCTCCCACCCTCCACCTCCCCTCCCTCCCTCTCCCACCTGCCCCTCCTCCACCCTCCCACCTCCTCCCTCCTCCCTCCACCTGCCCTCCCTCCCCTCCCACCTGCCCCTCCTCCCTCTCCCCAACCTACCCCTCCTTCCCTCCCACCCGTCCTTCCCTCCCACCCTCCCACCCTCCCTCCTTCCCACCCTCCACCCTCCACCTGCCCCCCCCGCCCTCCCCCCTCGCCCTGACCGCCAGGGTGAGAGGGAGACGAAGTGGTCATGCTGTTCTGTTATGAGGCCTCCACACCCTTCCCTCAGCCTCTCTTAGCGGTGTGTTTACGTTGTGTTGCTGATGCGGCCTTTATCCTGTCCCCTTTTGGCTTCGGTTTTCGCTCTTTCTAGGTGTTCCTTGTTCTTCTTTTCCTGGCGTTTATCTTTTTTTCGATTTTATCTGTTTTTAGTTGTTCCTTGTTCTTCTTTTCCTAGCGTTTATTCTGTCCCTTTTTCTTTCGGTTTTTCTGTTTTTAGTTGTTCTTGTTCTCTTTTCCTGCGTTTATCCTGTCCCCTTTTGGCTTCGGTTTGCGCTCTTTCTAGGTGTTCCTTGTTCTTCTTTCCCTGGCATTTATCTTTTTTCGGTTTTATCTGTTTTTAGTTGTTATTTGTTCTTCTTTTTCTGGCGTTTATCTTTCTTCGGTTTTATCTGTTTTTAGTTGTTCCTTGTTCTTCTTTTTCTGGCGTTTATCTTTCTTCGGGTTTCTCTCTTTCTAGTTATACTTTGTTCTTCCTTTCTTTTCGTTTATCCTGTCTCTTTTTTCTTCGGTTTTCGCTCTTTATAGTTATTCCTTGTTCTTCTTTTCCTGGCGTTTATCTTTCTTCGGTTTTATCTGTTTTTAGTTGTTATTTGTTCTTCTTTTTCTGGCGTTTATCTTTCTTCGGGTTTCTCTCTTTCTAGTTGTTCTTTGTTCTTCCTTTTTTTTCGTTTATCCTGTCTCTTTTTTTCTTCGGTTTTCGCTCTTTCTGGTTATTCCTTGTTCTTCTTTTTCTGGCGTTTATCTTTCTTCGGGTTTCTCTCTTTCTAGTTGTTCTTTGTTTTTCAATTCTTGGCGTTTATCCTGTGTGTG
Organism: Penaeus vannamei; assembly: GCF_003789085.1. Taxonomy (NCBI): domain Eukaryota; kingdom Metazoa; phylum Arthropoda; class Malacostraca; order Decapoda; family Penaeidae; genus Penaeus; species Penaeus vannamei. Next base: position 663,774 of record NW_020869878.1, read on the forward strand.
TGTGTGTTACGGTATGTGTATTGTATGTATGTATGTATGTAGTATGTATGTATGTATGTATGTATGTATGTATGTATATGTATGTTGCATGTTGTATGTATGTATGTATATAGTGACAGATAGATGCATACGGTACACATGCATACACATACCCATGCCTCATATAACAGTCACTCACTCCGCCTTCCTCTCCGCGACGCCCTGCAGTCAGCTGAGTACACACAATAAAAAACACACATGAACAACGTCAGCATCTCATTCACAGGAAAATTAGCAAGTGATCACAAGTGGACTCTCTCCTCTCACCTCTGTTAGCAGCTCAACCCTCCCCCCCCCCCCCCCTGCCGACCACTTAACACCCCGGGGCCTTCCCCACCCCTGGGCACCCTCAGCGCCCACCGACCACAATCTGGGTTCCGTACGCGACCCCCCCCTCCCTCTCGCCGCCCCCCCCCACCCCTTCCCCCGCCATGGAGGTGCTTCCCAAGCGTCACCCCGGGGAGACCACTTAGGTTCCCACGGTGGAAGGGGGTGGCAGAGGGGGAGGAGGAGGAGGAGAGGAGGAGGAGGAGGAGGGGAGGAGGAGGAGGGGAGGAGGAGGGAGGAGGAGGAGGAGGAGGAGGAGGAGGAGAAGGGGAGGTGGTGGTGGTGGTAGTGGGGGATGGGAGGAGGAGAAGGGGAGGAGGAAGAGGATCAGGAGGAGGAGGAGGAAGGGAGAAGTAGAAGAAGAAGGAGAAGGAGGAAGAGAAGAGAGGAGAAGAAAGAGGAGGAGGCGGAGGAGATGGGCAATGGCAAGGAGGAGGAAAATGAGGGGGTGAGGAAGAGGGACAGGGACTGGAGGAGAAAGAGGAGGAGGAGGACAAGAATAGGGGTAGGAGGAAAATGAGGAGTAGGAGGAGGAAGAGGAGGGTGACAAGGCTGGGAAAAGAGGGGAAAAAGAAAGAGAAATAGGGGTAGGCGTCGGGCGATGGGAGAGGGGAAGGAGGAGTGAGGAGGAGGAGGGTAAAGAAGGGTAGAGAGGGAGGAGGAGGAGGAGGCGGGCGAAGGGGTGGGAGGGGGGGGAGCGGCCGCGGAGGGGAGTGAGGGGAAAGGGGAGATGAAATGAGGAGCGACAAGGGGAGGGCAAGTTGGGGGAGATGTTTTTAGCTGCGCGGATCAGATCACAGATGTTGAACTGGATATCAGCGAGGAAAAATATGGATTATGTGGGCGCCGGAGGGGAGGGAGGGGGGGGAGGGGAGGGAGGGGAGGGAGGGAGGGGGGAGGGAGGGGAGGGGAGGGGAAGGGGAGGGGAGGGAAGGGAATGAAAAGGGTTGGGACGGAGGGAAGGCGAGGGGAGGGTAACGGAGGGGGGAGGGGAGGGGAGGGAGGGGAGGGGAGGGGAGGGAAGGAACTGAAAAGGGGTTGGGGACGGAAGGAAGGCGAGGTGGAGGAAGGAGGGGGGGAGGAAGGGAAGGGAAGGGAAGGGAAGGGAAGGGGAGGGGAGGGAAGGGGAGGGAGGGAAGGGACTGAAAAGGGTTGGGGACGGAGGGAAGGCGAGGGTGGGAGGGTAACGGAGGGAGGGGGGGGAGGGAAGGGGGAAGAGGGAAGGAGGGGAGGGAGGGGAGGGGAGGGAAGGGAATGAAAAGGGTTGGGGGGGAGGGAAGGCGAGGGTGGGGAGGTAACGGGGGGGGGAGGAAGGAAGGGAAGGGAAGGGAAAGGGGAGGGGAGGGAAGGGGAGGGGAGGGAGGGAGATGAAAAGGGTTGGGACGGAGGGGAAGGCGAGGGTGGGAGGAAACGAGGGGGGGGAAGGAGGGGAGGGGAGGAGAGGGGAGGGGAGAGGAGGGAAGGGACTGAAAAGGGTGGGGACGGAGGGAAGACGAGGGATGACGTAGGAGAGAGAAAGGGTGAGATAGGAGGAGAGGGAAAGGGAAGGCTCAGGAAGGGAGAAGGAATAGGAGAGGTGGAGAGCGAAGGAAAAGAATAAGAAAGGAAAAAAAAGGGAACGGAAAGAGAAGGAAGAGAAAGAAAGGGAAGAAGGAGCGGGGAGGGAAGGGACGAGAAGAGACGTAGCAAGAGGAAGAGACGTAGCAAGAGATATGGAGGCGAGGGGGCGAGGGGCACGCTTCTGGGTGGGTAAGGAAGGTCTTAGGATACGTTGGCATGTCCTGTGTGTAGGGAGATCACTGCGCCGAGCTGGGAGGAGCGGGGGGGGGGGGGCAAGCAGACAACCGGTGGCGTCTTCTCGAGACAAGGGGAAAGAAAGAGGGGACAAGCAAGCGCGAATAAAAAGGGGAAACAGACGCAAACAAAACAACCAATTGAAAGGGTGAATAGATTTTTTTTTTCAACTCGAATCCCACAAACAAGAAAACGGACAAGAAAACAGGGAGAAATAGACAAAAGAAAAAGCATAAAGAGAAGAAAAAGGAAAATAGGGTGAACAGCGAGAAAAGAGAGAAAGAAAGAAAAAAAGAAACATGCTGTTACCTGTCCCGAGCGGTACCTCAGGTAGCGATACAAGGCGAGTGACAGGTAGGGAGATGTTGCTCCACTGTAGTCAATTATGTTCCTCTGATGGAGATTAACTGGGGTTGATTTTCCCTTCGATTCCTTTCTCCTCTCTCCGTCTCTCCCTTTCCCCGCTCGCCCTCATGCGCGCTTAAGTGTTAGTAGCTTTTTTTTTTAAGGTTTCGTCTCGTGTCATGTAACGATCTTTGTTTTTTCTCTCCTTTTCTCCTCCTATATTCCTTCTCTTTCTCCTTCTCTCCCCGCAGCGGCGATCACCCTCTCCCTCTCTCCCTCTCTCCCTCTCTCCCTCTCCATTTTTAAGTGTTCGGGCTATGTGTGCCTGTATGAATTGGAATTTTAGCATCATGTTTTTCCCCACTTCTTTGTCTCTTCCTTTCCCCTTTCCTTTCTTTTCTCTCCTCTCTCTTTCTCTTTTCCCTTCTTCCTCCTCTTTTCTGCTCCTCTTCCTCTCCCTTTCTCCTCCTTCTCTCTCTCCGCTTTTTTCTCTTACATTTCTCTCTCTTCTTCTCCCTTTCTCTCTCCACCTTTCTCCTCCCTTTCTCCTCTTCTCCGCTTCCCCCCTTCTCCTCATCCCACCCTTTCTCCCTTCCTTTCTCCTTTCTCCTCTCCCACCCTTCTTTCCCCCCTTCTCCTCTTCCCCCCTTCTCTCCCTTTCTCTCCTCTCCCACCTTTCATTCCCTTCACCTCCTCCTCTTCCTTCCCCTCACCCTCCCTCATCCACCCTCTCTCGCTCTCCCTCTCCGAGTGTTAAGAATATCACTACTTAGATTAGCGTTACCTTTAGCCCCTTAATTTGCAAGTGTATTAAGGTAAGTGCACTTGTTACAAGCAGGTAAATCGGAACAGAGGAGGTACACCGTGCATTCCTCGACCCCTCTACCCCCCACCCTTACCCCACATCCCTCCCCTTACACCCCCAACCACCCCCACCCCACCACCTTTCCACCCAAACCCCCCCACCCCCCCCCACCCCACCCTTTATCCCCACCCACCCCGACCTCAACCCCCCCCCACCTCACCCCCCACCCCCCCCCCCACCCTCCCCCTACCCCCCACCCCACCCCCACCCACCCAACCCACGCGCAACTCAAAAGGGGGGGGGAGGAGCCATGGTTCATTTTCTGTTTAATTTTAATCCAATTACCATAATGACTGGCCATTGATCCTTGTGTTTATGGGACTCAATGCGCGAGTGTAATGTTAACTTTTTAACAATCAGCAACAGGGTTCCTTGTGTTATGGGACCTCCACATACATGACAGAATAAGAAGGAGGACTCCGTATAGACAGATAGATAGACATGTACGCTTAGAATACATTTATAATAGAATACAGGCATTAGATAGTAGATAGACTGTAGATAATTGTATAGGATAAATAGGGTAGATAGATATATAGATATACATGAAGATTAGATTGAATAGTAATATATAGATTTATATACATATATATATAGAATATTATATTATATATATTATAGATAAGGTAGTTATTGATATATATATAGTATATATATATAATATAGTAGTTATAGATATAGATACAGATATAGTTATAGATATAATGTATATAGATGTAGATATAAAATAGATATACACATGAAATAGATATAGATATAAAATAGATATAGATATGAAATAGATATATATATGAAATAGATATAGATATAATATAGATATACATATGAAATAGATATAGAAATAAATAAAGATATAAATGCAGATATAGATAAAGATACAGACAGACATAGCTATATATACTGACTTATAGATAGGAAATTATACGCCCAACCCAGGCCAGCAAGGAGCAGAGTGCCAAAGCCGGGCTAGAGTGCCTGACCGAAGCGCATAGGCCTACCTCCGCCACAGAAACAGGGCCAGGAGTGACACTGTCTTCTCTCTCCCGAGTACGATGTCTCGGCATTTTCAACCCAATGTTTCTTCAAAGGGGATTTCTGCTGAAATTATCGAAAGGTTTGTTTTGGTGTCTCAAGATCGACTTACGGCATGTTGCTTATGTTGGGGGAGGGTGGAGGGGGGAGGGGGGGGGAGGGGAGAGGGGTGGTGTGTCACTTTCCTGTGGTTTGTGGCTGGTCCTTGTGAATGCGTTTTTGTTATTACTGCCGGTAATAGTGGTGGTAGTTGTTAGTAGCAATAGTAGTTGTTGTAGTGGTAAGTAGTAGTAGTAATAGTAGTAGTAGTGGTAGTAGTGGTGGTGGTAGTAATAGTAGCAGCAGCAGTAGTACTAGTAGTAGTTGTAGTGGTAGTTGGGGTGTGGTGGTAGTAGTGGTAGTAGCAGCAGTAGTAGCAGTAGTAGCAGTGGGTAGTGGTGGTGGTGTGGTGGTGCGTGGTGGTGTAGTATTAGGTATTTAGTAGTGGTGAGTAGTAAAGTAGTAGCAGTAGTGGTAGTAGTGGTGGTGGTAGTAAAAGCACAAGCAGTGTATCACATTATTACTATCATTATCATCATTATCTTTCGCTTCCCTTTTCTTGTTATAATTTTTGTGTCTAATGCGACTTCCCCCCTATATCTTGCGTTAATTGACCATACTATCGTAAAAATAGTAGTTGTTGTTGAAATGTTGTCACTCACTGTTATCCACTTTATTGATCTTGTTGATATCAATATCGTTTTTGATATCAACATTGCAATATCCGTATTGATATTGTTCAGTTGTTGTTATTGTTGCTATCTGTATCATCACTATTACAATAAATATGATGTTTTTGATTATATAATATTTTGCATCAACATTGCTGAATCTGTATTTTTGTTGTTTAGAAGTTGTTATTTCCACTATCAGGATCATCATCATTGCTATCAATATCATCACTGTTATTGCCTTGATCATTGGTGTTGTCTTTATTCCCGTTGCCTACGATTTTATTGCCTAACGGTCGGATATTCACATGCCACATATCCGCATGCAGTGACGGAGAGAACGCCCGCAGCCCACGTGTAGATTTGGATATAAAGATCAGTTTTTTATCGCTTGCTCCCACCCGTGTACCACCCCCTCCCCCCTACCCCATTTCCCACCACCACACGCCAGGTCTCTCTTTTTTTTTCTTTTTTTTTCTATTTCTTTATCTTCTTCTTTCGCCTACTCATCTTCTTCCTGTTCCTTTTGCGATACATCATGATCCTCTTCCTCTCCTCTGTCTTCTGTTTACCCGTTTCTCTTTTTTTTACATCCCTTCCTCCTCTTCCTTCTTTCTACCCTCTTCTATCACCCTTTTCCTCTTCCTTCTTTTCTCCCTTTCTTTCCTCTCCACTTCTTTCCCCTTCTCTCGCCCCACCTTTCTCTCCACATCCTCTTCTCCCCTGCCGCCTCCCCCCCTCTTTCTCTCCAATCCTCCCTACTTCTTTCCCCCTTCTCTTCTTCCTCCCCCCCCTCTTTCCACATCCTCCCCTCTTCTCTCACATCTCTCCCCACTTCTTTTCCTTCTCTCCACATCTCCCCACTTCTCCCCCCTTCTCTCCCTCCACTCCTCCATTCTCTCCACATTCCTCCTCACTTCTCCCCCTTCTCCACCCTTTCCCTCTTCCCACTTCTTTTCCCTCTTCCCACGTCTCTCCACATCCTCCCCACTTCTTTCCCCTCTTCCCCTTCCCTCCTCACCCAGAAGACTGAGTATTAGAGGTTCTTTGTGGAAGTTCCAGACCAGGTTCCAGCTCGTCCGTGGCTGCTCAGCTTTAACAGGCAGACACGACAGGAAGGGCCCCTCCCTCTGCCCTCTCCCGGGGTCCTTCTCCTTCTCTCCCTATACCCTTCTCTCTCCCTCTCTCTCTCTCTCCTTTTCTTTCCTCCTCCTCCTTCTTTCGCTCTCCCCCCACTCCCTTTCGTCCATACTCTCTTTTTCATTTTTCTCTGGGGAGGTCTGTGTTCAGCATCTTTTGTTTTGCGTTTTTTTTTTTTTTTGTTTTTTGGTTTTTGTTTTGTTTGCTTTTGGTGTGGTTCGTTTTTTTGTTTTTATTTATTTTTTTTCCGCTGTTCCTCTTTCTTTCGCTTATCTTAATTTCACATTCAGTTCTTTCTGCTTTCCCTTAGCTTCGTCATCGTCCTCTTCGCTTCTTGTCGTCCTCTCTTTATTTTCATTTTCATTTTCTTTTTACCTTTCCTCGCTCTTTTATTTATGTCCTTCACGTCTGGATGGGTTTTAGACATTCACTTAAACCATATCTCTCTCTCTCTTTTTCTCTCCTCTCTGTCTCTCTATCTCTGTCTTCTGTCTCTATCTGTCTCTCTCGTCTCTGTCTGTCTGTCTGTCTAATCCTGTCTCTGTCTTGTCTGTCTGTCTGTCTCTCTCTCTCTCTCTCTCTCTCTCTCTCTCTCTCTCTCTCTCTCTCCTCTCTCTCTCTCTCTCTCTCTCTCTCTCTCTCTCTCTCTCTCTCTCTCTCTCTCTCTCTATTTCTCTCTCTCTCTCTCTTCTCTCTCTCCTCTCTCTCTCTCTCTCTCTCTCTCTCTCTCTCTCTCTCTCGTCTCTCTCTTTCTTCTTTCTTTTCTCTCTCCCTCCCTCCCTCCCTCCCTCCTCTCTCTCCTCTCCTCTCCTCTCTCTCTCTCTCCTCTCTCATCTCTTTCCTCTCTGTCTCTCCTTTTTTAATAATCACGAGGCAGGAATCCTTTGAGAACCATATGCAAGAGAGACGACTTACCGACTGCAGGAGGAAGGAGGGAGGGAGGGAAGAGAAGGGAGGAGGAAAGCAAGGAGGGAGAGAAGGCAGGAGGAGGAGGGAGGAGGGATGAGAGGGAGGAGAGGGAGGGGAGAGAAGGGAGGAGGGAGGAGGGAGGGAGAGAAGGTGAGGAGGAGGGGAGGGAGAGAAGAGAGGAGGAGAGAGGGAGAGAAGGAGAGAGGAGGGAGGGAGGGAGGTAAGAGAAGGAGAGAGAAGGGAGGAGAGAGAGGGGATGGGAGTGAGCGACTATGAATGCAGAGATTAGATGATGTAATTATGAGATTAGCGATAATAGATAGCGAAGGCGGGAACCCGTGGCGGTCGCGGCGTGAGGTCAGAGGCTGCAATAACCATTTTGTTGTCGTGTTAACGTGTCCGTGTGGCGGAAAAGCACAAATTTCGAGCCGGTTAATCTAATAGAATTACGAGATTTCATGTCGCTACTTTAGCCACTGGAGTCAGGGTCGTTTACGGCGGAGAAGTACGTGGTTTAGTACAAATAGTGAATGGCAATAACGACAAAATAATGAGGGAGTGATGGTATATAATAATGGTAATGATAATGATTATCAATACTACTAATAATGATAAAAATGAAATGATAAATAATAATAATTGATAATAATAATTAATAATAATAAAATATAATATAATATAATAATAATAATAATAAAATTTAATAATAATAATAATAATTAATAATAATGATAATAATAATAATAATAATAATAATCAATAATAATTATATAATAATAAATAATAGTAATAATAATTAATAACATAGTTTACGGCCAAATAAAGTACGTGGGTTTAGTTAACATATAGTAGTAAATTGCAATAACGACAAAATATAGAGGGGCTGATGGTAAACAATTAATATGGTAATTGATAATTAATTATAATAATAAAAATATAATGAATAATAATGATAATTGATAATAATACTGATAATAATAGTAAATATGAATAATAATAATTTCATTGCGGATAAGTACGTGGTTTAGTACAAAATAGTAATGGCAATAACAACAAAAATAATGATGTGTATCGATAACAATTATTAATGGTAATGATAATAATATAATAATAATAATTAAGGATTTAATAATGATTAAATAATGATAATAATAATAATAGTTAATATAGATAATAATAGTTTACGGCGAGAGAGAGAAGTACGTGGTAGTACAATAGTAATCACAATAAACGAACAAAAATAATGAGGGGTGGATACAGGAACATATAACTGGTAAGATAATATCTTATAATATGATTAATAATAATTGATAATAATGGATAATGATATAATAATGATATATTATATCATATATTAATGTATATATATAATTAGTTTATTGCGGAATAAGTTACGATTGGTTTGTACAAATAGTAATGGCAATAACACACAAATAATTGATGGTGATGGATAACAATAATATGGTAATGATAATGATCATTAATAATTAATAATAATTGATGATTGATAATAATAATTAATAATAATAATAATAATTAAATAATAATTATAATAATAATGAATTAATAATATAATATAATAATAATGATAATAATAATTAATCAATAATATAATAATAATAATGAATAATAATAATAGTTTATTATGGCGGATAAGTACGTGGTTTAGTACAAAATAGTGAATGGCAATAACACAAAAATAATGAGGGTGATGATAACAATAATAATGGTAATGATAATAATAATAATAATATATGATGATGATGATATAATAAATAATAATAATATAATAATAAAATAATAATTTAATAATAATAATAATAATAATAATAATAATAATTGCTAATTAATGATAATAGTAATATAAATAAAAATAATAGATTTTATTAGATTGATTTAAAGTACGTGGTTTAGTACAAATATTCCTACGGAATGGCAATACACGTCGTTGATATGACCGGCTGTACATAAAAAAAAAAAAAAAAAAAAAAAAAAAAAAAAAAAAAAAAAACATATAGCTTTTGCATAACGACATGACTTCAACCGGACACACCGTCGGACACAACGTATATACGGCTAAAACACATTCGCTGCATAGTGTGTTCACAAATTGACGCATTCAGGTTAAATGAATAATTGATAGATTTGCCCATATGTGTATGCAAATGTGAATAAATATATGCATATATGAATGCAGCTGAGTGTGTGTATGTGTAGTGTTGTGTTAAATCTACATATACACATCCGTAATGTATGTGCGCTTATATGTGCGGTGTGTGTGTATATGAGTTTGTGTGTGTTGTGAGTGTGAGAGAGAGAGGAGAGAGAGAGAGAGAGAGAGGAGAGGAGAGATGAAGAGAGAGAGAGAGAGAGGAGAGAGAGAGAGAGAAGACGAGAGAGAGAGAGAGAGAGAGAGAGAGAGATGGGCAGAGTGTGTGTGTGTGTGTGTGTGTGCGCGCATCATACACACCAATACATACTGATACGTGTTTGCGTGTGTGTATCCCAATCTCTTTACTTCAATATCTATTTGTCTACGGCAACGACTCCTAGAACAGTACTGCCAGCCTACACACCTGTAGTGGAGTTGGCAACATCTGCTAACAGTCGCCAGCTGCTCATACGTCAACGCGAAGCCAAGTCAGAGAGCGTGTATTCTGCAGAAGTACACGTGAAGAAGCACTTGTCAACTGGTCTTCCTCGCTCCATGTTTTAGCAAGCACCTGTCCGGATGGAAGGACAAGAATGGAGATAACAATAACAGTGATAATAGCAATGGTGATGTTAATAATGTTGATAATAATTATGATAAATTTATGGACATAACTTTTTGAGTTATACTGCTAACAAACGAAAAAGTTATACTAACTCACCAACGCTACCAAAAAATATTATCTCCTTGGCGGAGGTAATAACAAAAAAAAATGATAATGATAAATTAGATTAATAAATGGTAATATGATAATAATAACAATAATAAAAAAATAATAAAATAGTAATAATAATAATAATATGATTGATGATAATAATTAATGATAATGATAATAATAATAATAATAATAATAATAATAATAATAATAATAATAATAATAATAATGGTAATGATAATGATTATAACAATGATCATGAAAATGGTAATTATAATGGTAATGATAACAATAATAATATGAAAGTGATGATAATAATAATGATACTAATTATAAAAATATAAAATGATAATAGTGATGATTATGAAATGACAACAGCGAATTGAATGCTAATGATAATAATACTAATAATGAGTTGTGATAATAATGATAATGATAATAATAATAGTGATAATACTAGTATAATGAAAATAATAATAATGACAATAATTAATAATATAATAATAATATATAATAATAATAATAATAATAATAATAAATAATAAATTGATAATATAATGGACAATAATAATAATTAATAATTACAACAATAATGATTGATAATGATAATAAATACTTTATGATAATGATTTAAAACAATAACAATATCAATATGATAATGAAATAGTTAAAAAATAATAACTCAATATTTATTATTATTATTTTATTATCATTTTATTATTATCTAACATTAATTATTATTATATTATATATTAATATATATATTATTATTATTACTTATAATAATAATAATCATGATAATAATAATAATAAAAACTAATAGCAATATCAATAACAATAATAATTAATAACAATAATAAATAATAAACAATAAGCAACAACCATAACAACAACACAGAGAGAGAGAGCGAGAGCAGGAGAGAGAGACCGGTGAGAGAGACTGCAGAGAGAGAGAGACAGAGAGGAGAGAGAGAGAAGAGGAAGAAGAGAAGAGAGAGAGAGAGAGGGTGAGAGCAAAATGGGTTAAATCTTCCAGCAATGAAAATTTAAGCCTTCGTGTTTTCAACCCTATGTAAACTCTAGACTGAGAGCGCCTTGTAATTTTTATTCCATCTTATGGCTACCTGCTTGTCTGTCGATACCGTGTTGTGTGCTCGCTGTGTGTGTGTGTGTGTCGTGTGTGTGTGTGTGGTGTGTGTGTGTGTGTGTGTGTGTGTGTCTGTGTGTGTACTGTGTGTGTGTGTTGTATTGTGCTGTGTTTTGTTTATTTGTTGTGTATGTGTGTTGTGTTGTGTGTGTGTGTGACTGTGTGTGTTGTGTGCTGACTCTGTGGGT
>NW_020869878.1:690494-691935 GCF_003789085.1 Penaeus vannamei
TCTCCCTCCCTCTTTCTTCCCTCGCACCCTCTTCTCAACCCCACCCCCCTCCCTCTCCCTCCCTCCCCTCCCTTCTCTCTCCATTATCCCCTTCCCCTCCCCTCTTAATTTCTTTTTTTTTTTTTGTCTCTCTTTTTTCTTTCTTTTCTCTCTCTGTCTCTCTTTTCTTTCTTTCTTTTCTTCTTCCCTCTCTCTTCTCTCCTTCTCTCTCTCTCTCTCTTCTCTCTCCTCCTCTCTCCTCTCTCTTCTCTCTCTCTCTCTCTCTCTCTCTCTCTTCTCTCCTCTCTTCTCTCAACCCTTCCAGCATCCATCAGAGTTGTAAGACGATGCGACCATTCTTTTACCCTTTGCTTTGTGTGGAATGTCACTTAGCAGACTGACTTGGGCCTCGCTGATTGATGTCTTGATAGGTACCCCAGTGTGTGTGTGGTGTGTGCGTGTGTGTGTGTTTATTTTTCTTCGTTTCTTTTTTTTAAGAGGGAGGAGGTGTTTTTGTTGATGTTTTTTTTTTCTTTCTTTTTTGGAAGTGTGGATTATTTACCTTTTAGAGAGGGGTTACGAAGTGGATTTTATGTCAGGGATAGCGGGGGGATAGTCGAGGCAATAGATCTAGGTACATACATAATACATACGGTATACGAATATGTACACACACACACAAACGCTCTCACGCACACACACACACACACACGCACACAAACACACACACATACACACACACACACACACTTCCTTATGGCATATGATGCGTGTGTGATTTATGAATATGTTTGTAAAAATAAAAAAATAATAATAATAATTACACAAAAAAACATCTTATTGAAAAAAAAATAGATTGACAAACCAGACAACAGACAGGATATAGAAAAGAAAGAGAGAGAGAGAGCCAGAAGACAGAGACGAGAGAGAATGCAGACAGACAGATATACAGCAGACAAAGAAGAATAGATAGAGAGAGAAGACAGACATTACAGACTACCCAGACAGACAAAAGGAGACGAGAAGAATAGAGAGAAAAGAGAGGACGATTGAGAGACCATGACAAGACCAGACAGGCAACCAATGGGAGAGGAGAGAGACCGAGACCGATTCATAGAAGGGAGAGGGTGGCGGGGGAAAGAGAGGGGGAGAAGGAAAATAAGAAAAGATAGAGACGGAAATGAAAGAAATGTCTTTTGGACGCCGAGAGGACCAACTTTTTAAGGGGGGAGGGGGGGGGGGGGGAGGGGGAAAGAGAGAGAAGAGAAAGGAGAAAAGATGGAGAGAGACAGCAGAAAAGCAAGAGAAGTGAGTGAAAGAGAAAAGAGAGACAGACAGACAACAAGAATAATAAGGGAGGAAGCAGATAAGAACGAAAGGATAGAAAGACATAGCAAAAACTTGCTTTTTACGAGTCCTCTCCCAGAATCAAAGGCTGTAATAAAAAAAGACCACACTTTTC
>NW_020869878.1:721988-727465 GCF_003789085.1 Penaeus vannamei
TTATTATCATTATCGTTATTATTATTATCATTTTAATTATTATCATCATTATTATCATTATTGTTATTATTATTATCATTTTAATTATTATCATCATCATCATCATTATTATATATTTTTCACTATTATCATTACTATTATTATTATTATTATCATTATTATCATTACTATTTTTATTATCATTATCATTATTATTATTATTATCATAATAATAATAATAATAATAATAATAATAATTATTATTATTATTATTATCATAATAATAATTATTATTATCATTATCGTTATTAGAATTATTATTATCATTATTTTTATTGTCATCATTGTTACTATTATTATCATTTTAATTATCATCATCATCATCATTATTATATATTTATCACTATTATCATTACTATCATTATTATTATTATCATCATCATCATCATCATTATTATTATTATTATTATCATTATTATCATTATCATCATTATTACCATTATCATTATTAATGATGATGATAAAGATTACAATGATGATGATGATGATGATAATGATAAGAATAACAATTTTGATAATATTCAGTTTTATTATCATTATCATTATTGTTATTATTACTGTTATTGTTATTATCATTATTATTATTATTATTGTTATCATTTTCATCATTGTTATTATTGTTATTAATATTATCATTATTATCATTATCTTTATCATTATCATTATCATCATCATCAGTATTATTATTATTATTATTATTATTATTATTATCGTATTAGTATCATAAGTATTTGATTGATTTACTTTATCTGTTGATGTCACCATCATTAGCATTACTGATATTGCCGCACCTCCGACTACCGACTATCCTTGGTGTTGCTTTTGGTCTATGATATCATTTTATTGATTGGCATCAATGTTATTACTTACGTGTTTGCAATATTGATTATTGTTTTTGTCGTTATCATTTTCATAATCTTATTGTAGTCATAATTGCATAATTATTGACATTCCTTATTGTTGTGCAGTCTATGTTATTATTATCAACATGATGTCATTAGCATTGATATAAGACCACCATTAATATCGTTAGATTGATTTACGTCACCATTGCGCATTAGTGAGAGGGCGTTAAGATCCGTCCAATTTTGCCTACAATAGAGAGGTCGCGCTCGGCCTTTTTCCCTGCGTTGCTCACGAGACGAAGCCATCACTCAGGGCAGGAGGCTCAGCGGGCAAAGGACAGCGACGAAGCAGAAACGGAGTCGCGAGAGAGGAACGAGCAATGCTGGAGAGAAAATAGGCAATGGAAGTTATTGAATTTGACTTGGTAATGTAATTGCGTTCGAGTGTTATTAAGGCCGGCAAGGCTATTATCATTCAATTGCATCAAACATTGCAGTTTATAGGCAGGCACCTCGTGGTCGCGTGTCCTCATGCAGGGCGTGTTCTCTCGGTGGAGCTCTGGGGGGGGGGGACTACCGTTGAGTGATCCATCATTTACTTGTGCGAAACTGGACCCGAATGGACGTGAGATATACATAAGTGTAACAATTGTAGAAAAGAATCTTGCGGGGCTGCTGTCCAGAATGGTTCGTTCTTGACTCTTTTATAACAGGTGTGGCCGAGAACAACTTCGGTAGAATGCAAGATGATGTCGTATTACCATAAGCAAAACTTTAGTACACGGCACGTGCTAAGTATATACAGTAGAAGCACTCAGACAACACTTTACCACCAAAGTCCCCGAAACGCGGACCTTGAAACGTAACAAACTGAGGCAGCAGTGCCAGCGCCAAGCCTCCAGCTTCCGCATACCTTGGGGTCGGCAGGTCCGCCGATGTGCCCCGACGCCCTGTGGTCGCCGGACCCCGAGTGCATTCCGCACTGTTCTGTAAGTGTCTTGTATCCTTCATTACCCACTATTAATCATCAACACGTTTATCACAAAGCTTATCATCACATTCCATGTGGTTAAACAGCGATCTTAGCCATATCGATCATCTGGAAGGCAATGCTGTAGTCGGGAGTAGTAAGAGAACTGCAGAAAAGAGCAAACCATGGTGTGTTGTGTCGACGGATAAAAATTTTGCCTTAGTTTCCCAACGTTCTTCACGTGGATTAATATTTATGACATGAGGGTCACCGTAAATAGAGAGAAGGAACGTCTTGTCTGCGACTCTTTAAGCGAAGTCGCTCGAGGCTGGGAGGCGACGTCGTCCCCAGGAGGACTGCTGGATATCGACTACTGAGCAGCAGGTAACCGCCTCTGTCGAAAGGACTACTCAGCGGCCGCTCGCGGGAGAGCCCTGACTTGCCCCTAACTTGGCTTGCGGTCACTTCAGTAATGTTTGGTGATCCCGGAATCTACGCTAATAAACTTGTTTCTTAATAGCCTAATCTACTCCTAGTAAGATTTTGCGTTACATTATTTGTAATCTCATCTCAAACAACAAATGGAATTTTCTGCACTTTAGTGCAGACTGAAAATTTGCATCTGCCCCCTGTTTAGATTAAGTGATTAATGCAATAGACTGCATTCCCTTAAAAAATGACTTGTATTCATGGAAAGCTTATAAATGTGCATTCTCTCGCTACCAAGCATGTAATACCGTACTTCTCCTTGCCGAAATATGCCGACAGGACCTGGCTCGAGGCAGATGGCCGGCGCTCACTTCCGTGACGCAAGGTGAGCCCGAATAGATACTGAAGTTTGTTCCGTGCGAGAGCTGCTGCTGAATGGATGGACAAAACTCGTGGAGTTACATCCTATATGAAAGTCAAAAGAAGTTATACCACAATAAATGTTTAAACATAATTAGGAATTAAGCATGCAGAATAATTTGAATAAACAGACAAGTTGAAAACATCTTAGGCTGCAGAGCAAAACTTTTTCTTTGACGTAGAGTCGTTACAGAATGCAGGTGTCATTAAAAACCTCCCTTATCGTCAAACAACTGACACAAATCAAACGGTGTCAGCCATTGATAAAACTAACTGGGGAGGAACAAGTCCCAAGCCGACCGATCCAGCCCAGCTCAGAAGCGCGTTCCCGCCACGCTTCCTTTAACTAATCGAATTAGAGTGTAATGATTCACCCGGTTCGCGGGGCGCGGGAGATATTCATTAGTTATCTGATGAAACAATTAATTTCGAAATAACATGAAACTTCATCATGCGATATTTCGAGATTCAGTTCCGGCGCCACCTCGCCCCCGCCTCGTGCTCTCGCGGCGCGGAGGCGCCCCCTCGCCCTGGCCACGTGGGAGCCCCGGCCGCACATGGCCTCCCCATAACTCCTCTCTCGCTCTCCTCTCCTGTGCTACTCTCGCTCGTCCTTCCCCACCTCTCTCCTCTCCTCTTCTCCTCTCCTCTCTCTCTCTCTCTCTCTCTCTCTCTCTCTCTCTCTCTCTCTCTCTCTCTCTCTCTCTCTCTCTCTCTCTCTCTCCCTCTCTCTCCGCTCTCTCTCTCTCTCTCTCTCTCTCTCTCTCTCTCTCTCTCTCTCTCTCTCTCTCTCTCTCTCTCTCTCTCTCTCTCTCTCTCTCCTCTCCTCTCTCCCCTCCTCCCTCTCCCTTCTCTTCTCTCTCTCTCTCTCTCTCTCTCTCTCTCTCTCTCTCTCTCTCTCTCTCTCTCTCTCTCTCTCTCTCTCTCTCTCTCTCTCTCTCTCTCTCTCTCCTCTCTCCCTCCCTCCCTCCCCTCCCCCCTCTCCTTTCCTCTCTCTCTCTCTCTCTCTCTCTCTCTCTCTCTCTCTCTCTCTCTCTCTCTCTCTCTCTCTCTCTCTCTCTCTCTCTCTCTCTCTGTATATATACATACATATATACATACATACATACATACATACATATATATATATATATATATATATATATATATATATATATATAATATATATTTATATATGTGTGTGTGTGTGTGGCGTGTGTTTGTGTGTGTGTGTGTGTGTGTGTGTGTTGTGTTGTGTGTGTGTGTGTGTGTGTGTGTGTGTGTGTGTGTGTGTGTGTGTGTGTGTGTGTGTGTGTGTGTGTGTGTGTGTGTGTGTGTGTGTGTGTGTGTGTGTGTGTGTGTGTGTGTGTGTGTGTGTGTGTGTGTGTGTGTGTCTGTGTGTGTGTTTGTCTTCCTTTCCCTTTCTGTCTCGATTTTTCTCTCGCTCTTTAAACCCCTCTCTCCCACTTCTCCCTCGTTGTCCCTGTTTGTTTGTTTGTCAATCTGTCATTCTATCTCTCTCAAACACAAACAAGCACAAACACTCTCCTTCTCTTTATTTCTCCCTCTCTCTCCCTTCCTCCCTCCCTCCCCCTCTCCCTTTCTCTTTATTTTTTTTCTCTGTCTTTCTCCCTCTTTCATCCCTAGCTCATTTTCCTTTTGCTCCTCCCCATCTCGACTTATTTACGGTGACTATTCAGGCATGATCAAAGCTGCAAAAGAAAGTGATGACAGGAACATCTCTCGTTAGTGGTGATTTACAGTCTCGTGTTCTCTGCAGAACCAACTGCAGATTCTGCCGGAGATACCTGGAAGCGCGGCAGGTGGCTGGTCTGTCCGGCACTCGTGCCACGGCTTGGTAGTGGAAGCGCTGGCCTTCGGTAGATATGCGGGGCGATTTAACTCCTTTCTCCTGAGCTGCTGAAATGCCCGAGCCACACTGTGTGATTGCTGCGTATCTGCGTATGTAAATAAACGGCGGGCCACATTTCCAGCACTGAAGCCTCCGCGCATTAAAGGCCAGAACAAACCGGGTCGCGTCTACGTCGAAAACGCCAGTTGCTCCTGGTTGACTGCGAGAGATCTCAGCAGGAACCGGTTATATCTTAAATGATCAATGTTTAGGTGTCGGTTTCTACTTGAAATACAATGGGTTAATCTCACTCCATCCTTCAGTAATTTACTCGTCGGCCACAAAGCGAGCAGCTAAGGCTAAGGAGTTATGCGATGCAGAAAGATCTTAGACCGGTTAGCCTTCCACCTGGCAGGTCACTCACGCATGAAGACATGGCGCCACAGTGTCTCCAATGGCGCCAATTGAAACACTGCCCTGTGCCACGCCGGGACCTCCCCAGACCCGCGTCGGCCGAGAGACGCGTGCCCATGATGCTCACGTGCAGCAGCAGCTCAGATACAGCACTGCCTCACGTCGGTCTGATCCGAGCGCGCTTCCCCGATCACCCCGCCCGGGCCACGTGCGGGGAAGGAGGAGGCCCGCCGGCAGCGTTTTCACAAAGGAGTCGCAGACAAGCGTCTTTTTAGTGACGCGACAAGTTAACAAAGCCCATTGTTTCTCAGACGAAAAATCTTTCCGATGTTCCTTCTATATATTTTACGTTTTTTGAAATTACTAAATCAGTGAAAATGATAATTAACGGCTTTTCTACGCGATAAATGTCCGCTTTTACACGAGAGATTAAGAAGGCGCGCATTTGCAGGTACGTAGGCATTTTTAGAAAGAATCAGTGCCCGGCGGCATTACCGGGGGGGGGGGGAGGCGCACTGCCAGGGACAAC
>NW_020869878.1:727846-730346 GCF_003789085.1 Penaeus vannamei
CAGAAAAATTAAAAATATAAAGAAGGAAAAAGGGAGACAAAACAGAAGAAAACTCGCTCCTCTCTCTCTCTCTCTCCTCTCTCTCCTCTTCTCTTTTCTCTTTCTCTTTCTCTTTCTCTTTCTTCTTTTTTCTCATCTCTTCTCTCTCTCCCCTCTCTCTCTTCTCTCTCTCTCTCTCTCTCTTCTCTCTCTCTCTCTCTCTCTCTCTCTCTTCTCTCTCTCTCTCTCTCCTCTCTCCTCTCCTCTTCTCTCTCTCTCTCTCTCTTTCTCTCTCTCTCCTCTCTCTCTCTCTCTCTCTCTCTCTCCTCTTCTCTCTCTCATTCTCTTCTCTCTCTCTCTCTCTCTCATTTACTCTCTCTCTCTCATTCTCTCTTCTCTTCATTCTCTCTTCTCTCTCTCATCTCCTCTCTCATCTCTCTCTCTCTCATTCTTCCTCTCTCTCTCTCCTCTCTCTCTCTCTCTCTCTCTCTCTTCTCTCTCTCTCTCTCTCTCCCCTCTCTCTTCTCCCTCCTCTCTCTCTCTCTCTCTTTCTCCTTTCTCTCTTTCTCTTCTCTCTCTTTCTCTCTCCTTCCTCTCTCTTCTCCCCTCCTCTCTTCTCTCTCTCCTTCCTTTCTTTTCCCTTTCTCTCTCTTTTCTTCCTTCTTTTCCCTCTACTCTTCTCCTTCCTCTCTCTCTCTTCTCTTCTCTTCACACTCCTCTCTTCTCTCTCTCACTCTCTCTCACTCTCTCTCCACTCACTCACTTCACTCACCTCACAACACTCACTCTCTCACCTCACTCACTCACTCACTCACTCACTTCACTCACTCACTCACTCTCTCTCTCTCTCTCTCTCTCTCTCTCTCTCTTTCTCTTCCTCTCTCTCTCTCTCTCTCTCTCTCTCTCCTCTCTCTCTCTCTCTCTCTCTCCTTCCTCTCTCCTCTCTCTCTTCTCTCTTCTCTCTCTATCTCTCTCTCTCTCACTCACTCACTCACTCCACTCACTCAACTTCACTCACTTCACTCACTCAACTCTCCTCCTCTCTCTCCCCTCTCTCTCTCTCTCTCTCTCTCTCTCTCTCCTCTCTCCTCTCTCTCTCACACTCTCTTCTCTCTCTCTCTCTCTCTCTCCTCTCTCTCTCTCTCTCTCTCTCTTCTCTCATCTCTCTCTTCTCTCTCTCTCCTCTCCTTCCCTCTCTCCCTTCTCTCTCTCTCTCTCCCTCTCTCTCCTTTCCTCTTTTCACCCCCCCCCCCCTTCTCTTACTAACTCACTCACTCACTCTCTTTCTCTTTTCTCTCTCTCTCTCTTCTTTAGATTTCTTACCCAGCATTTTTCTTGCATCTCCCACAACCTCTAGTTCCTCCTTTCTCCCCTTCCTCCCTCCCTACTCCCACCACCACCCCACCCTCCCCCCTCCTCCTTCTTCCACCCTTTCCCATCCTCCCCCCTCCTCCTTCCACCACCCCCATCCCTCCCCCTTCCCCTTCTACCCATTCCCCATCCTCTTCTCCCATCCCCATCCTCCCCCCTCCTCCTACTCCCACCACCAACCCCTCCTCCCCCTCCTCTTTCTCCCATCCCTATCCTCCCCCCTCCTCCCCCCCCTTCGTCCTACTCCCCTATACCCCATCCTCCCCCCTTCCTCCTTCTAGATCACACCAACCCTCCTCCCTCTTCCTCCTCTCCCCTCCTCCTTCCCCATCCCAAATCCTCTCCCCCTCCTTCTCCCATCCCCATCCTCCCCCCTCCTCCTTCCCCAATCCCCATCCTCCCCCCTCCTCCTTTTCCCATCCCCATCCTCCCCCCTCCTCCTTCCCCATCCCCATCCTCCCCCTCCTCCTTCTCCCATTCCCCATCCTCCCCCCTCCTCCTTCTCCCATCGCCCATCCCTCCCCCCCTCCTTCCTTCTCCCATCCCCTATCCTCCCCCCTCCTCCTTTTCCCACTCCTCCATCTTCTCCCATCTGCAATTTTTCCCCTCTTGAGAGTGTCCACCCTTCTCCCCTCAATCATTCCTTGGATTTCCCCTTAGGCCGCGGTTAGGAAGGCGTGCGAGGAGGGGAGGAGGGGGGAGGCGGAGGGGGCGTGGAGCGGGGAAGCGTGGCGAGGAGGGAGAGGGTAGGGAGGAGTGGGAAGGGTGCAGGGGAGGGGAAGTGGGGAAGAATGCTAGAATGGGGGTGAGAAAAATAGAGGAAAGTTGAATCAGTCACTTTGGATTTTAATGCGTAATAATGAGCGAATGTTTATTTGTATGTGTGTGTGCGTGTGTTTGCATCCGTGCCATAGAAGCGCATGTGCACCACCAGCGCGGCAAATACACACACACAACACACACACACACACACACACACACTCACACCACACACACAACCCCCCCAAACCCCAACACCCCCCCCCCCCCAACCCCCAAAAAACCAAACTACCCCAAACCCCCCAACCCCCAACCCCAACCCACCAAAACCCCCCCCACCCCCCCCCCAAAAAAAAACCCACCCCCCCAAACCCCCCAACCCACCAACCCC
>NW_020869878.1:735346-740346 GCF_003789085.1 Penaeus vannamei
GTGTCGTCTTCAGCCTCCGGAGCCTCCGGAGCCTCCTGAAAACGGCCGCAGTTTAATCACAGTTCGGGAACAAAGACCTCAAAGGCGACTTTTCCCCCGCCTCTCTATCGCGCGCGGACAATAGGCTCCTCAAGCCCAGTGACCTGTGATTCTAATGCCGTGACCTCGGTTTGCACTCTCGGCGGCGGCGGAGGATTAGATAAAAGGGGGGTGAGGGAGGGAGGGGGGGGGAGGGGGGCAAGTCACTCGTCCTTTTGGGGCTCAATTAAATTGCAGGCACTCGGTCACTCGACCTGTTCCTTGGGGCTTCGCAGGGGGGAGGGGGAGGGAGAAGGAAAAAGGGGAAGGTTGGTGGGGGGGGGGAAGAAGGGGAAGCGTGGGAGGGGGAGGGAAAAAGGGAAGGTGGGCGGGGGGAGCAGGGGAGGAAAAAGGGGAAGGTGGGGGGAGGGGAGGAAAAAGGGGAAGGTAGAGGGGGAGCAGGGGGGGAGGGGTTGGAAAAAGGGGAAGGTGGGGAGAAAGGGGAGTGGGAGGGCGGGGGGAGGGGAGGTTAGGTTCCACGCCCCTCACCTGTCTTCGGGCGTCGCAGGGGGGGGAGGGAGGAGGAAAAAGGGGGTGGTAGGGGGGAGGGGGGAGAAGGGGGGGCCAGTTCCACGCCCCACCTTCGCGAGGGAACACCAAAGGAGGGAGATAGAAAGGAAGATATTACTCCTATCAGTGGCGTGCGTCTGGGTGGGGGTGGTGATGGGGGGGAGGGGGTGCTTGGTAGATGCGGACCATTGACCTCTTAATTTTAGGCCGTCACGGCTTGCCCTCTTCCCTACTTCCAGGTCAATGTTCAGATTTAGCAAAAAAGGGAGGAATTTTAAATCAATGTACCTTTATTTAACTCGAGTAGATCATTTTGCCAAAAAAGGGACTTTAATTCTATCTAAAACATCCGAGTTTCTACTTATCATTTTAGTAGTAGTAATAGTAGTTCCCGTATTCTAAAACTAGTTGAAAAATGATCGTTATACATTCTTTGAAACACTCTTCCAGGCTGTTAATTGCCCAATTTCCCAGAAATTAGGGGGGGGGGTACACCAACGACCAATTCAACAAGTCATTGCTAAGTCAAATAAACTTCCTCCTTCAAAAAAAAAAAAAAAAATCCTTCCTCAGATTTCAATCTTAGTGCAGTACATGCCCAAAAAAATCCTTCCTCAGATTTTAATCTTAGTGCGGTACATGCCCAAAAAAATCCTCCTCAGATTTTCAATCTTAGTGCGTACATGCCCCAAAAAAATCCTCCCTCAGATTTCAATCTTAGTGCGGTACATGCCCAAAAAAATCCCTCCCTCAGAGATTTCAATCTTAGTGCGGCTACATGCCCAAAAAAATCCTCCCTCAGATTTTTAATCTTTGTAGGCTACATACCCAAATACCCCTCCCACGTGACCTGTAAAAACAAAATCCTTGACACCGGCCAACCGCTATGACCTCGACCCCAGAGAATAGCTTATTATACCCGAAAGCAAATTGAGCTTTGACCCCCCCCCACCTACCCACCCACCCCACCCCCCTACCCCTCCCACCACCCCCGCCCCCCCAACAAGTGTCTCTCGTGCTTTGACTCCCCCCACCTACCCCCGCCCACACCCCCGCCCATTCCCCCGCCCACTCCCCGCCACCCAATAAGTGTCTCTCGTTGTAATTTGCTTTGACTCCCCCCCCACCTACCCCCCCCCCCATCACCCTCCCCCACCCCCCCCAACAAGTGTCTCTCGTTGTAATTTGTCTTTGATGTTTTCCCTCGTTTCTCCACGTGGCCCTCGTGGCTCCTAATACGCCGTGGTTTCTTTCGTCAGTAAATATTCTTATCGTGTTTGTGTCCGAGTTGTATAGCCACGTGTGTGTGCTGGAGGACCTGCGAGTATATTTTTACGTATTCATATATATAAGTGTAAATTTTTTTATGCGTATGATTATAAGTATTCATGCGCACAAGTATTCATGCGCATGAGTATAAGTATTCATGTGTATAAGTATAAGTATTTCATGCGCATAAGTATAAGTATTATACACTTAAGTACAAGTATTCATGCGCATAAGTATCAGTATTCATGTTATAAGTATAAGTATTCATGCGCATAAGTAGAAGTATTCAATCGCACAACTATAAGTATTCATGCTTATAAGTATCAGTATTCTTGTTATAAGTGTTCATGTTATAAGCATAAGTATTCAATCGCACAATTATAAGTATCCATGCGTATAAGTATGTTCAATAGCACACACCTTCTAGTCGATGGATAAACAGGTAGATCTGAAGACGGAGAGACAAGATGCTGAACTTTGAGGACAGCTTCTGGGGCGTCTCGCGAAAGGGGCGTGTCCCCGAGCTGGCCGCCAAGGACTGATGTTTGGGCGTGGTCAGGCAGGTGTCACGCTCGCTGAGGGGCCGCCCTAGATGATCGGTTAGTGTGCCAGTCTCGGAGAATGATCACCTGTCGGCCGGTGGTCGAGACTCCCTGAGTGACAGCCTCGCCTTTCCGATTCTCTCTCTTTTTGTTTCTTTGTTTTCGGGTTGATTTTGTCTCTCTTTCTCTTTCTTCTTTTCTTTTGTTCTCTTTCGTCTTCATTCTTCTCTTCTCTTTCTCTTTCCTCTCGTCTCTTCTCTTGATCTCTCTGCTCTCATCATGATCAGTTTCTCGCATTTCGTCTACTTTCTTCTTTCTCTAATCCCTTCTTTCTCTTTCTCTTTCCTCTTTCTCCTTTCTCCTCTCTCTTGCTATTTCTTTCAATCTCTCTCTCTCATCGTCTCTCTCTCTCTCTCTCTCCTCCNGGAGGAAGAGAAGAAGGTAAGAGGAGGTTAGTTGAGTGAGGAGGAGGGAAGGGGTATTAGGGATGTGGGAAAGGGGGAAGGGGGATGCGAGGATGAGTGAGTGATTTAGAAGGAAGGAATTGTAGAAAGGAAGAGAAGAAAGGAAGAGTAGGTAGGAGGAAGGGAGTAGGAGTAGGAGGAGGAGAGGAGGAGGAGGAGGAGGTATGTGAGGAGGAGGAGGAGGAGGAGGAGGAGGAGGAGAAGGAAGAAGAGAAGAAGAAGAAGAAGAAGAAGAAGAAAGAAGGAGGAGAAGAAGAAGAAGAAGAAGAAGAAGAAGAAGAAGAAGAAGAAGAAGAAAGTAAGAAGGAAGATTAAAAGGAGAAGAAGAGGGAAGAGGCGGGGAGGAGAGATTTACTACGTATCCCCTACAACCCCCATCTCCCCTTTAAAAAATATAGAAAAATAAAGAAACAGACAACGGGGGAATATAAACCCCTACCGTTCACCCCCCCCCAAAAAAAAAAAAAAAAAAAAAAAAAAAAAAAGGACAAAGGGGGGAATAACTAATGTAATTATGGATAACGACGTTCATGTGACTCATCATTGTACGTACGTAACCTGCGTGACTCGAATAATTACAAGAATCACCTAACCGGCAACTTTGAATCACGATACGGATGTGATATGAAAGAAAAAAATGAATTATCGAGAGAAAAAAGAAGATAATTGATGAAAAATGACACACACAAAAAAAAAAACAAAAATTAAGTACGTCAATCATGAAATAATGAAACTGATATATAAATCGTCATTAACATTATCCTTGTTTACAATCTCGCGAGCAATGAAGGTAAACATCATTTTGCAAATGCTTAGAACAGTTCATGATGTAACATTTAATGGACTGAAGACTATAAACTTGATATTCTGAGAATTAATTTGGGTAATGACTATCACTGTATGAGCTAAACCAGTTTATGATGGATCAATAACAGCAACAACAACAAAACGCGAGATAGATAGATAGATAGATAGAGTGAGGAGAGGAGAGAGGAGGAGAGGGAGAGGGGAGAGGGGAGAGGGGAGAGGGGAGAGGAGAGGGGAGAGAGGGAGAGGAGAGAGGGAAGAGAGGAGAGAGAGAGAGAGAGAGAGAGAGAGAGAGAGAGAGAGAGAGAGAGAGAGAGAGAGAGAGAGAGAGAGAGAGAGAGAGAAGAGAGAGAGAGAGAGAGAGAGAGAGAGAGAGAGAGAGAGAGAGAGAGAGAGAAGAGAGAGAGAGGAGAGAGAGAGAGAGAGATAGAGAGAGAGAAAGATAGATAGAGATAGATAGATAGATAGACAGATAGAGATAGAGAGAGAGAGATTGAACTGTATGGTGATGATTGAACATTCCTTTTTGTTTCGTTATCTAATAGTGATTCAGTTTACTTTTACATGAAATAGTCAGAAACAGACGCACACACGCATACTTACGTGCTCACCCACACATCACACACACACATACACACACAAATATCCACATACATATATCTACACACACACACACACACACCATACTCATACTCACACACACACACACGCATACTCATACTCACACACACACACACACATACACACACATACTCATACTCACACACACACACAGACACACACGCATACTTACGCACACACACACACACACACATACATATATACATACACATACATATATCCACACACACACACACACACACACGCATACATATATGTGCGTGTGTGTGTGTCTGTTTGTGTATGAGACGCCACATACATATATACATACACATACATATATCCACACACACACACACGCATACATATATCTGCGTGCGTGTGTGTGTCTGTCTGTTTATGAGACGCCCTGACAATCTGCAGCTGCGTCTCCCTAGCGATGTAACTAATTAAGTTATCGTTCAGCTTACATTACTCATCATTTTTTACACCTCATTCATTCATTTTTTATTTAGTTTTTTTTTTATCAATGATAGTAGTGTGATCTGTTATTAAATTGATTGACTCACTTTGATCTATTTTTACAAGCGCGTTATTTTTTTCTTTGTTTTCAGTATTCTGTATTCGAGAAAAAGGGGTTTGTTTATTTTTATATTTGTTTTGTTTGTTTTTGTTTTTCATATTGTTTTGCCTTTAGAGTTTTGATGTTTTTTTTGTGAACCTTCAGAGT
>NW_020869878.1:747846-752846 GCF_003789085.1 Penaeus vannamei
GAGGGGAGGGGGGAGAGAAAACATTAGTGGCGAGTGATGTCTAAGTAAGGAGAGGAGAGAGAGAGAGAGAGAGCGAGAGAGAGAGGAAGAAGAGAGAGAGAGAGAGAGAGAGAGAGAGAAGAGAGAGAGAGAGAGAGAGAGGAGAGAGAGAGATAGACAGGAAAAAGAGGAGAAAAGAGGCACAGATAAATTGAAAAGAATGAAGAGGGAAAAAGTAAGAGAAACTAAAACAGAGAGGAACGAAGAAGGAAGGAAGGAGGAAGGAAGTAGGGGGGAAAGAAAGGGGAGGGGGGCGAGAACGGAAAAAAAAAGGAAAAAGGGGAAAATGACATATGGAATTTTTATGGCTTGTTAACTTTTTTTCTCTCTCCTTCCCTCCCTCCCCCCCCCCTCCCCCCCCTTTTTTTTTTTTTTTTTTTTTTTTTTTTTTTTTTTTTTTTTTTTTTTTTTTTTTTTTTTTTTGTTTTTTTTTTTACTCAATGGTCTGTTTGTAGAGCGAGCTGAATTGTCGAAAGATTGAAGTTGGACGGTTTCCGTTGGCCTGATCTGTAGGGAAATGAAAAATGTTTCTGGCTTGATTTTCGTTGAAAAAAAAAACGAAGGGAGAGAGAGAGAGGAGAGAGAGAGAGAGAGAGAGAGAGAGAGAGAGAGAGAGAGAGAGAGAGAGAGAGAGAGAGAGNAGAAAGGAAAAAAAAAGGGGAATTTTCTGTAAAAAGGGGAAAAAAATTGAAAAAAAAAAAATGGTTTTTTTTCTGGCCCTTGGGATTTTCGGTTTTTTGGAAAAAAAAAAAAAAAGGAAAGGGAAAAGGAAGAGAGAGAGAGAAGAGAGAGAGAAGAGAAGAAGAGAGGAGAGAAAAAGAGAAAGGAGAGAAGAAAGAGAGAAGAGGAGAGAGAGAAGAGAGAAGAGAGAGAGAGGTAAAATAATATAATAATATATAATATTATATATATAAAATATTTATATTATATATTATAGAGAAAAAGAAAGAAAAAAGAGAGAGAGCACGAGGAAGAGAGAGAAAGAGAGAAGAAAGAAAGAGGGGGGGTAAGGATAGAGAGAAGAGAGGAGAGAGATTAGATAAGAGGAGAAGAAGAGAGAGAAGAGAGAGAAAGAAGAGAGAGAAGAGAGAGAGAGAAGAGAGAGAGAAGAGAGAGAGAAAGAAAAGAGAGAGAAGAGAGAGAGAGGAGAGAGAAAAGAAAAAAGGGTTAAAATATTTAATATATATAAATAATATATTATATATATAATATATTAAATTATATATTTAATATATATATATAATATATAATAAATATAAATATATATTAATAAGAGAAGAGAGAAGAGGGGATAGAATAGAGAGAGAAAGAGGGGGGCTAGATTAGAGAAGAAGAGCCTTACAATAGACAGAGAAGGGAGGGGAAAAAGAGATAGATATAATAGATAGACACGAGAGGTGGAGTGGGAATAGACACAGATAGATATTGGATAGATAAGTAAGAGAAAAATACAGATAGACCCCAAGATAGGTAACAAAACAAAACAAAAAAATCAGATAAGAACTGAAACAGAAAAATAGAAGCGCGAGATGAGAAAAATGGATTTTTTTATTTTTTTATTTTTTATTTTTTTTTATAAAGACCGAACTAGTTAGAATGAGTAAGTTTTGACCATTCACAGTTTTTGCTCGATAGTTGGTCTGTTTCTTTCGTTATTGTTATGGTTATCGGCTGGTTTCCTGTTCTTTCTCTGACGTCTGATTATTTGACATATATCGAAAATTGTGCAAACATCGCTATCCTTCTCTGTAAGTGAAATGAAAAAATACATATTTACGCAACCAAAAAAACGTACATACACTCGCATATATCATGACCTCAGGTATTGTATGTGCATGTGGATAACATACACACGATAAACACATAGGCACACACACACAACACACACACACACACACACACACACACACACACAACACACACCAACCGCACACGCACACGCACACGCACACGCCACGCACACGCACACACACACACACGCACACGCACACACACACACACACAACACACAACACACATCACACACACACACACACACACACACACACACAACACAACATATATATTATATATAATATATATATATATATATATATATATGTTGTGTGTGTGTGTGTGTGTGTGGTATGTATATATACATATACATATATATAAAGAGAGAGGGACAGGGAGGGAGAGAGGAGAGAGGAGAGAGGGAGAGGAGGAAGAGAGGGAGAGAGGAGAGAGAGGGGAGAAGAGGAGAGAGGAGAGAGAGAGAGGAGAGAGAGAAGAGAGAGAGAGAGAAGAGAGAGAGAGAGAGGAGAAGAGAGAGAGAGAGAGAGAGAGAGAGATAGAAGAGAAAGAAGAGAGAAATTAAACAAAAGCCTAAATGACTAACAGAAAAAACAGCAGACGCACGTGCGTAATTTGTGCCGTTGAGCTTTGAAGGTAAACACAATAGTCTTGACTTCACGCTGACAATTGCCCAAACAACCAGAAAAAAAGAGGGTAAAAAAGAAGAAAAAGAAAAAAAGAAAAAAAGAAGACGCCTGACAATTGCCCAAACAATCCAGAAAAAAAGAGAAAGAGGTAAAAAAAAAGAAAAGAAAAAAAGAAAAAAAGAGAAAAAAAAAAAGCAAGGACAGAGAACAGAAAATCGCAGGGTCCAATTTAAGCTTGTTTGAACAAGGGCAGTAAATTGCCAATTTAGCAAGTGTAGATTTACGAAGGAACTTTTTGGCTTTTCTCTTCTCTTAAGGGGTGGTGGGGGTGGGGGGAAGGGTTTGGGTGGGATAAAGAGGGGATCTCTTCCTCTGTCTTTTTGCTCAATGATTAAAACAAAAAAAGTCTTTGGAATAATTATAGTTTTTATAAAATATTATATAGTTATAAAGTGATTAAAAAAAAGTCTTTGAATATAATAGTTTCTGTATAAACTGGGGGTGGGGGGGGAGGGGGTTGGGTGGGGGATAGGGGGGGGGGATCTTCTGTCTTTTTGCTCATCAATGATTAAAAAAAAAAAAGGTCTTTTTGAATAAATAAATAGTTATTATAATATTTAGTCATAATTGATTAAAAAAAAAAAGGTCTTTGAATATAATAGTTATTATAAATATTATATTATAAAATGATTAAAAAAAGGTCTCTTGAAATATAATAGTTATTTATAATATTATAGTTATAATGATTAAAAAAAGGTCTTTGAATATAATAGTTATTATTAAATATTATAGTTATAATGATTAAAAAAAAGGTCTTTGAATATAATAGTTCTGTATAACATTTCCTGATCCTTAGGTCATTGCAAGGAACACCTACCTAAATAACAGCATTATTTCCCATTGAGGAATTATCCTTAGAACGGAAAGTATTATCTCATAAGGACAAATTAAAGGCAGTTTTTTTATATGAATGAAAATAGAAAACGTGCTGAATGTGCTGAAAATAACGTTGAAAAAATAGACAAAAATGAGGCTTCCAATTTTCTCAAAAGGCCTATGTCCAACAACGGATTTTTAGAAAACTGAAAGATAAGATAAAGATAAAAAAAAAAAATCCTCACCCTTATGAGTAATTTCAACCTTATTCAAACTCACCATTTTCATCTCATATTTCCATCGACTCATCACCATTTTTAAGACTCATTGTTACTCTCTCATCACCATCACTCATCACTTTCTCTCCAAGTTATTACTTCATTATCACGTAGGTAGTTAATGAACGGGTTATTCAAGAGAACTTCTTCTTAATTAAATTGAACATCTGTTTTTTTTTTCTGTACTTATTATATAATGTCAGTCTTATTTCCATTATTATTATGGTCACTGGTGAAGATATTGCGATAATGATGTTGATGATGATGATGATGGTAAGGACAACAGCAATGATATTATGAAGAGTTAGAAGTAGTTCACTTCGTCTTCGCACCTCGTTGTAAACAACCAAAATGGCCGCAAACTTAGAGCCGATAAAAGTATATCTGTGTCCGAACTGCAACACCTATTTCATTTCAACTTTCTATCTTGGTCACCAAAAAAGAAATATGTACCTGTGGCCCCCAATGGGTCTTGTCCTGACGAGTCCCCAATGATGGAATCTGTCCTCAAGCTGTAAAAACTAGCAAGAACCCTCAAATGTACTATGTATCTACCACCAATCATATTACCTTTATTTTGATTAAATATCACATTTTTTTATACTCAAGAGTTCTCCAGTTTTATTGGCATTCCCTATAAAATGTAGTCTTATCTAGCCTCGATGCAACAATAATAATAAATAATAAAAAAATCACGTGCTGCATTTGAATTTTAAAAAGTTCTGATGGGAAAACCGTTTTTTTCGCTTTAATAATAATAATAATAATAATAATAATAATAATAATAATAATAATATGACTCTAATAATGAATAATAAAATAACAATAATATTAAATAATACAAAAGGGGGTAATGTTAAGGGACGGAAAAAGTGGGAACAGGAAAAGTATTGAGAAACTGGACAAAGAAAATGAATGATCCACTGAAAGACATAAAAAACAGAAAATATAACCGATAAGAACAAATTGATAAATGCAGTGTCTGTATATAAAGCAAGAAAGGTTGAATTAAAAACAGGACCAGCAAGAGAGAACCATAATAAAGAATCATGGTGGAAAAGGATGATAAAAAAACAGTTAATAAACAGAAATAAATTCATTTTTAGAAAGGAATAGAAGAAGTGAAATTAGGAAGAAGGAAAAATACTTAGAAGCGGCCAAGAAACGTAATATCAAACAGAAGACAATATAGTGATTGAAAACACAAAGAAAGGTTACAAGCAAAACCCATCAATAAAAAAACAAAACAAATAAATAAATAAACAGAAAATCCAGCAATACATTTTTAACAGATTCCTGATTGTTAGAGAAAGCATAAGCACCATGGCGTAGGTGGATTATAAGAAAGCCTACAACATGATTCCACATTCTTGGATAATCGAATGTT
>NW_020869878.1:761628-764128 GCF_003789085.1 Penaeus vannamei
GGCGTGTGTGTCTGTGTGTGTCGTGCTGTGTGTGTCGTCGTGTGTCGCTGTGTGTGCTGTGTCACATGTCGTGTCGGCCGCCCAGTCAGCGTGCTGGCGCTCCGGCCGCCTGTACACAGGCCTCACGAGTGAAAGTGGCCCTTAAGGCTCTGGGTGTAATCACACCATGGCGAACCATCCAACACACACACTACCATACAGACCACACACACCACACGCACACCACACACATACAACCCACTTACAACACACACACACACCACCACACACCACCACACACCACACACCACATTTACACACACCACGCACACGCACACGCACACGCACACACACACACACAAATGTCCATCTGTCTATATATACAACAGTTCATGCATACATGTAGGAACATGCTGAGGATGAATGACCCAAGGAGAGACTGAGGAAAGAGAGAGAGAGAGAGAGAGAGAGAGAGAGAGAGAGGAGAGAGAGAGAGAGAGAGAGAGAGAGAGAGAGAGAGAGAGAGAGAGAGAGAGAGAGAGAGAGAGAGAGAGAGAGAGAGAGAGAGAGAGAGAGAGAGAGAGAGAGAGAGAGAGAGAGAGAGAGAGAGAGAGAGAGAGAGAGAGAGAGAGAGAGAGAGAGAGAGGAGAGAGAGAGAGACACGAAGAGGAAGAGAACGAGAAAAAAAAACGAGAAAAAAACAAAAAAAGCATAGAGGAATAAACACGAATTTAAAACACACTCAGAACGCGAACAAATAACGCAAAAAAAAAAAAAAAAATAGATAAAGAAATGAATAATTAAGGAAAGGGTCTCGACGCAGAACTCAGTTAGCGCGCCACAGCCATCACCACCACCACCACCACACCACACCACCACGCCCTCACACAGCGCGGCGGCGACCCACGGAAGAACCCTCACGCCCAAGCTACGCAACATTTTGAATAGACTCACGAGGGAAGACGCCCATGCCAATTTTCCCCCTCCTTGCCATCACGCTTAAGAAGAAGTCTTTTTATCGTCAAAAACGAACGCATTTGGGCAAGGAATGGCATACATAAAGATTACTCTGTATTTGGCCTGGGTATCGTGTGTCCGAGTGCGGGTGTACTTAACGAACAAAAGGAGGAAGATAAAGAGAATGCTAGAAGAGCAAGTGAAAAAGAAAGAATCAAAAAAAGCAAAAAAAAGAAAGAAAGAAAAAAAACACGAAAATAAATATCTTTCCGACTTTAAGCTCCATAAAAGCTGATTTGGCGGGGGGATAAAAAAAAAAAAAAAGAGAGAGAGAGTGAGAGAGAGAGAGAGATAGAATCACAGCAAAACATGATAAAATATGCACAATCCAGCCATTTAACACCTCCTCCTCCCCCACCCCTTCGCAAAACCAAAAATTCTACGTTCTTTACACGGACGTTCACCTAACTACGTGCGTACGCCAGGAAAGTACGCTAAAGACAGCTATAACGACTCGGAACGTGCGGCCGGGGAGTCGATCGGTCAGCCCGGCCACGCTCCGAGTAGTTCACCTGCATTTACAACTTGGCACCAACCCTTGGCACCAGCGGCCGAAGGTGCCAATGGAACTGGGGCTCAGCCAGCGGGGGGGGGGGGAGGAACGAGCTCTTCCATGTTACGTATTAACCGGAGGAGAGATTGTAAATAAATAAATAACGAGCCTTGCACACTTGCCTGGCTGGGCGGTGTATCGAGTGCCTCGCCCATGCCAGGATCCCACGCCCACGGTGCCCGCCCCAAGGCCAAATTATCGGGTACTTCTGCCCATCACACATCACCGGCGCGGGTGACGCTCCCACTCGTTCGTGTGGGAAAGTTCCATTACAAATAAGGGGATGCTCATTCAGCGTTATTTATTCAAGGTTAATACATGTATGCAACGTTGCATAAGCTCGCTCACGCGCGCGCACACACCTCACACACACACGATATATCTATCTGTACGTTCTGTCCACACACACACACACACACACACACACACACACACACACACCATATATGTATATTTGCGAATATATGTATGTAAGCATGATTGGATGGGTGGATGTAAGTATGTGTATGTATGCACATGTGTGTATATATATATATATATATATATATTATATATATATATATATATATATTATTATTATGAATATTATATATTATATGTAAATACTATATATATATGCATATATACATACATATAATATCATACATATACATATATATATATATATATATATATATATATATATATATATATATATATATATAAAGAATGCGCCTGGTGGAAGGGGTAAGGAGGAAGGAGGAAGGAAGGGGGGAGGGGAGGCGCCTCGTAAGGCCGGGGGGGGGGGGGAGGGAGGGGGGAAGGGGGGGGGGGATGCGAACGTGCTACCCAGACTAAACATACCGGCCACATTAACACGGATTTTGAAGGCTTTATGCACTTATAAACCGCCGTTCTAATTGGTATATGCATTCATTTCCAGCCATCAGAAGGGGGGGGGGGGGGGGGGAA
>NW_020869878.1:766628-773456 GCF_003789085.1 Penaeus vannamei
TCTTCTCCCTCCCCCTACCCCCTCCTTTCCACTTTTGTTTCTCTCTCAGTCCCTCTCTCCTCCCCTGTCTCTTTCTCTTCTGCCTTTCCTTTTCCTAAACTTTGTTCTTTGCTGTTCTCTTTTCTTCCGCTTTTCCGTCTGTTACTCTTCATTTTGTTATCGTTCTCTCCCTGAATTCTTGTACTCTGTTTTTTTTACTTCCTTTTATTCTATCCGTTTCTATCCGACATCCTTTGTTCCTCCCCTCCTTGTCCTCTTCTCTTCAGTACTTCAATTCTTCTCTCTTTTTTATCCTCCCCTCCTTTCTTTTCCTCGGTCTCACCACCCCCTTGTCCCCCTCACTTCCCCTTCCAATCCTCACCTTCTCTCCCCTTGCCCTCGCCCCATCCCCTCGCCCCTTGTTTGTCCCTTTCCCGCCTCCTACTATGGCCTTCAATCCCCTTCCCTCCCTCTTGCCCTCGCCCCTCCTTCCCCCTTATCCTCAAACCACTCCATCCCCCTAAGTTCCTTTGCCCATTCGCCTTCCTCCCCTATTCCTTCTAACCTTTCCCTCCTTGACCATCTCAATTCCCTCCCCTTCCTCCCCCCTTCCTCCAATCAATCTGTCCTTCTCTCCCTCCGCCCTTCCTTCCCCTTCCGCCTTCCTGCCCCCTCTCCTTGCCCTCCGTCCACTCCGCCTTCCCTTCCCCCCTTCCCTCTAATCCCTACCTCACCACACCCTTTCCTTCTCGTCTCTCTCGCCTACCCCTCGTCCCCCGATTCGGCCGGGGTCACGTACCAGCCGCCCCCCTTTCGGCTACAAACAAGGCTTCCTTTTTCTTCCGCCCGAAAGCAGTCTACTCTCTACGGCGCATATAAATTGATTCATCTCCTGGCCCGACTCCGTTATTCGGACTTCCCCGGCTAATCTTCTAGGGCTGGCGTAAGTCACTTCCTCCGCGCGATAAGTCCTTCTCGCCACTAAAAAAAAAATCAATATAATAAACGCAGACATGGAGACGCGGGGGGAGAAACAGGGCTTTGCGTGAAGGGAAGGAAATCACCACCACAACCCCTAATTGGTTTTGTCTTCAGGAGGAAACATGATAAAAACACACCATACACTCGACCTACATGCCATACGTACTACATAAACTCTACCATAGCATCATCGCTACATACATATCATATCATTGCATACACCACAACACACACCACACATAAATAATATATCTATATAACACCCATATATATAATCATAAATCTATCCTTACAAATACTCCCCTCTTATATATATACACCTATTTCTTACTTTTATAATAAACCCTACTTTCACCTACCTTATGCCTATCCCTTCCCTCTTATACCCGCTTATTCCTCCTTATCTACCCATCTTACCTAACCTTCCCTTATATACCAACTATTACTAGCCCCATCCCTTCCAACAAACAACGAGATCCTAACCAAACTTCGGTGCGATCGCGAAATCCACGACCCCCGCATGAACGACGGGTGCGCCACCCCCTGGACTCCCTGGACCGACCCCCACAGACACCTCCCGGCGGCCCCCGCGCGACGCCGCGCCCCTGCAACGACGGTTAAGAGACAGCGCGGGCCCCGTACAGTCTCGCCTATCGGCCGCACGCCCGCACGCCGCACGCCCACCCGAACCTACCAGAGACTGCCGTGAGCAGCCGCCTCACCGACAGGAGCAGGCTGGCTCGTGGCTTCTAACTCCCCTCCCCCTGTCCCTCCTTTGCTCCTCAGACCTTTTTCTTACCTTTCTTTTCTTTCTTTTAAGTCTACCCTTTTACTTTCTCATTTTCCGTCGCCCTCTTCGCAACTACCTTCTCCGGCTTGCCACAGTTTCTCCTTTCTTTTCCGCTAATCATACATTTATTCCCCTTCCATATTAACCTTTTATTGCCAATCCCTAGTCCATCTTACTGCTTTTTTTATATATTTTCTCTTTCTCCCTCTCCAATGCATTCCTCAACAATCTATTTTTTAATTTTTTCTATTTTTTTCGTCCATATTACCATCAACCTTTGTATGAAGGGGGGGGGGGGGGTAAGCGCTCGCCCATGAGACCCCACTGCTTATTAGGTCGCAATCATGACCTTTCACCCACAATTTCCCTCTCACCCCTCCCTACTCCGGCCACCACACGCCACCTCCCCTTAATCCTCTCAACAATGTGTCCCCTCCACTTCTCTTCCCACGTCCCCTCCACTTTCCCTCCTCACAGTCCTACACCTTCCTCTCCCCATGTCCTCGCCACACACCCTCTCACCCACCTTCTTCCACACAGTTCCTCCACCCTCCTCTGATTCACCTTCCCCTCTCCCGGCCGCTCAGGAAAAACACTGGAGTGGCTAGGCCCGCCACCCCGGCGTTTTTTTTCTTCTCATCCTCGCAGGTACCGCGGGCGCCTCGCGCAGCTATGCGTTGAGCTTATCTCTCGGAATCGAATAAAAAATTATCACTTGACAACATATTGCATCAACAAATTACTCTCCTCTCCCTTTTCTTTTCTCCTTTAATTTTCCTTCTTTTCCTCTCTGCTTGTTCTTTGGTTCCTCTCTTCTCTGCCTTCTTTCTCATCCCCGCCCACCCCTTCTTGTCTCTCCCTCTCTCTCTCTCTCTCCTCTCTCTCTCTCCCCACACTCTACTCGTCTCTCTCTCTACTCTCTCCCTCTCACTTTGCCGCTTCTCTCTCCATCCTCTCTCTCTCTTGTCTCTCCCCCCCCCCCCCCCCCCCCTCTCTCCCTCTCTCTCTCCTCTCTCTCTCCTCCCTCTCTCCTCTCTCTCTCCTCTCTCCCCTCCCTCTCTCTCGTCTCCCTTCCCCCCCCCGAGAGTTTTTTTTCAGCGTGTTAACTTGTCCCCAGAAATTTCCAGTGTTGATAGAGAAGAGGAGAGAGAATGGGGAATTGAAAGGAGGAGGAGGAAGGAGGAGGGGGAGAAAAAGAAAAAGGATGAAGTAAGATAGATGACAAGCATGGATAAGAAAAAGATGATAACGAAGGAGAAATAGCACGGAGAGAAGAAATATGAGAAGAAAAAATGGGCACAAGAACGGAGAGAGAACTATGTCAAAGTAAAAAGCGAAAATATTAAATGATAAAGAAGAAAAAAAAGACCAAGGGGCCATCCCCCCCCTCCCTCCCCTCCCCTGAGATGCATCGCCAAGAAAAAAAAAATATGAGGAAAGTGTGGAAAGAAGGAAGAGAGAGAGGAGAGAGAGAGAGAGAGAGAGAGAGAGAGAGGAGAGAGGAGAGAGAGAGAGAGAGAGAGAGAGAGAAGAGAGAGAGAGAGAGAGAGAGAGAGAAAGGAAAAGGTCAAGCGAAAACCGAAATAAAAAAAAAAAAAAAAAAAAAAAAAACGAAAACACCCCCATTCCCCCTTTCCCTCCCTCCAATTCCCCCACCCCACCCTTTCCCCACCCCCCCCGTACCCGATCTCCCGTCCCGCCGGCGAAGCGAACCGTAGACCCCATCCGTCTCCGCTACACCGCCGCCGCCCGCAGTCCGAAACGGTGTGTCACGCGGCCGATCACAGCAATAACGACCAGCCAAGCACCACCCGCGGGCCCTAACCACCCCGCCCGCGTCACGACCCCCGCAACTAATCACAAACAAGCGAGTTGCAAGAACCTCCAGATTGGCGGCTTTGCAACTCCCCCCCCCCCCCGGCACCGCGGCCGCACGACCGACGCCGCCCGGGCTCCGTCGCGGCGGCCGGGGCGGAGAGGCTCCCTCCGCGGCGGCGACGGCGACCACGACGTGGTGGTGGTGGTGATGACGATGGAGGTGGTGGTGGGTGATGGTGATGACGATGGAGGTGTGGTGATTATGATGACGATGATGATGACCACGACGGTGGATGAGGTGATGATGGTGGTGGTGATGACGTGGATGGAGGTGGTGGTGGTGTGATGATGATGGTTGGTGATGACGATGAAGGAGGTGGTGGTGATGGCGATGATGATGACGATGGTGGTGGTGATGAATGGAGTGGTGTGGAGATGATGACGATGATGATGTAAATGATGATAACGATGACGATGACGATGAAGATGTGGGTGATGACGTTGATGGTGATGATGATGAAGACAACGACGATAATTATAAAAGAGATAATGCCGAACAAGATGATGGTAAAAAGCCAATAAATGCCAATGATAATCGCAGTAATAATGACTATGATAACAGTACTTATATCGCAACTACCATCATCACCACTCCCCTCGCACTTCGCTTCCTCTTATCCTTATCGCTTATCGCCCTCGTTCTTACTGCCGTCGCCAAAACAACATGAAATCGAATCCTGGGACGCCGCCGCTGGCACTAAATCGTCGCCGTCATAATCGCTGTCTTCATCTGTCAGACTCCGAGCTTGATTGACATCCCGCGCGTGTCTGCGCTCTCTCTCTCTCTCTCTCTTTCTCTTTCTCTTTTCTCTCTTTCTCGCTCTGTTTCTTTCTCAACTCTCGCTCTCTCTCTCTTTCTCTTTCACTCTCGCTCTCTCTCTCTCGCTCTTTCTCTCTCTCTCTCTCTCGCTCGCTCTCTTTCTCTCTCTCTCTCTTTCACTCTTTCTCTCTCTCTCTCTCACTTTTTTCTCTTTCACTCTCACTTCTATTTCTTCTTTCTCTCCCCCTCTTCTCTTTCTCTCTCACTCCCCCCCCCTCTCTCTCTATTCTTCTCTCTCTCTATCCATCTTCCTTCCTCTCTTTTCTCCCTCTTTCTTTCGCTCCTTATCCTACTCCCGCACCCTCTCCTCCATCTTTCTCTTTCCATCTCTTACCATCATCATCGTTATCAACTTGTGACGACTATCCTCTTTCCCTCCACACCTATCGCTCTCTCCTGCTTCCCATAAACATCCATATTTCCATGATCTCTGCATCGCTGTGACATCTAACTTGACATATCTACTTTCCTCATTCTACCATATTCCATATACTACCACATACCCCTTTCCTTCCTACTCTCCTACCACGAACTACCCTCATAATATCCGTCCCAGCGTCTTTTCTGCCTCATCACCCGCCCCTCGCCATCACCCTGACCTCTGCACCACCACGATTCCTGTGCACCTCACACTCCCCCCCCTCCCCAGATCGCCCCCCCCCTCCCCCGTGTGTCCCTGAGCTGGCAACATCCAGTACATGGAGACAACACTACCTCTAGCACAGCCCCGAAGGTCAGCCTTAATTAGCGAAGATACTGTCCAGTTTCTCATAAGTTTCTGCTTTGCACTGTCACCTCGGACGCGCGTGTATGTACAATTTTTTTCCACCCATTTTCGTAAAAGTAATGTGGATATATATACGTATTTTCGAAGTAAAATGTTGATATCGTAAGGTTATATATGTGTGTTTGAATAGCTACCAATGGAGCCAGCAACAACAGTCGTCCTATCACCAACCAAACAGGCTTCGCGGCAATTAACATCTACCATAACACTTAGCCTCCCTCCCCCATAATCGCCAGAGCCCCCAATTCATCCCCTCTCGCCGTCAGCAGCCCCCAGCCGCGCCGCCGTCAGCCCCCCCCACCACCACCAGCGAGCGAGCCCCCGTGTCAAAGGCTCCTGACTGCTCAGCCTAGAAATTCCACCAGGCTGATCTGACACAGGAAAGCTGCGCGATAAGGGTGTACTCCCTGAGTCGCTCTCGGAGAGTCGTCCCCGGTCCCCTCTCGCTCATGCCACCCTCAGACGCAGATAGGACGACGTCAAAAAAAAAGAAAAAAAAAAAAAAAAAAGCCCCCCGACGCGGCCATTTCGCTTTTCCCGGCATTTCCCTGCCCAAAATTTCTTTCCCTAAATCGCATGAAAAAAATAGAGTCGAGCTGAACGGCGG
Source organism: Penaeus vannamei (assembly GCF_003789085.1). Classification (NCBI taxonomy): domain Eukaryota; kingdom Metazoa; phylum Arthropoda; class Malacostraca; order Decapoda; family Penaeidae; genus Penaeus; species Penaeus vannamei. Next base: position 772,471 of record NW_020869878.1, read on the forward strand.
CTGGTCGTTCAACCGGGCGATAAAGGCGTTTAAGCTAAACCCGACTGAATATAACTGCCACATTAGGCTATAGGGGTCCGGCGCCATTACGAAATAATTATCCCCAGCATCATATCTTTGTTTACAGCCTCACACGCACGGGCGGGCGGGCGGGCGGGCGGGGGCGGGCCGTGCCACACGCTACCTCACGAGCCCCGGAAACCGAGTCCCGGCACTTTGTCTCCCCCCCCCCCCCCCCCCCCCCCCTCCCTCCCTGCCCCTACCCCCCTGGCATCGCGGCGGCACAGTGCATCCCGGCCCACTGGCACTCTCTTACCTCGGCATTAGGGCATTCAAGTGTGAGACAGAGAACGACGTACTAGCCTTTCCGTCTCCCTCGCCCGCCCGTAACTAGCCCGCCGCCCAATATAAATATCAAAACCCGCAGGACCTTGACACGAGGATGACAGACGGCCAGACAACTGTCAAGCTAAAAGCGCTGTCATAAATATTTCCTAGGTGTAATGACAGTGCCAGCTTTCTCCCTGCCGGCCCTTACACCCCCCACCCCCACTCCCCCACCCCACCCCGCCCTCCCTTCCATGAGAACAAAATGACATAATAGTAGCAAACAGTTATGCTAATGATGTTGTTGGTCGATGATCACGGGGCGCCGAGGGACGAGGGGGCGGACGGTGATGATGATTTTGCGTGATGATGGGGACCGATTTTTGATTGTTGGATTGATTTGGAATGGGATTTTTTTGATGGTTGATGATGATGGATTTTGATGGATTGGATTTGATTGATGATGAATGGATTGGTGGTGGATTTGGGATTGGATTAAATTGGATGGATTTTTTTTTTGGTTTGGATGGGGGGTGGATGGGACGGGATTGATGAATTTTTGAATGGGGGGAACCGATGGGATTTGGATTGAATGAATTGGTTTTGGATGGGGGATTTGGATTTTTTTTTTTTTGGTTTTTTTTTACAGGGTAAAAAAA